>BBSZ01009693.1:0-42578 GCA_000981365.1 Subanguina moxae
CGTGACTTTGACCAAAAACCACTACGTAGTGACGATTAAAAGTAGGTTGTGTGTAATAAGCAATGCTATGAAGACAAGAGAAGAAGCCGATGCCCAAAAGCTTTTTATACGTCAAGTTGGAATAGAGGAGCAGCTTGTCAGCCTGCAAAAAGAATGCTACCGGACTTTTTGCAAATTGAGTATTTTCGTCTTTTTTACTATTTCTCCACAACCACCTTCTTTTAGTTTGTCGCGGACAAGTTGATGACACTTCATCTTACCTCTCCATTTCAACACTGCTTATTAGTTGAAGTGGTGGATCTGCCTTTTTCAGGTGATGAATAAGAAGAAAATGAGATTTTTTAAAAGAACTCTTTGCGACTGGCTAAATACACACATTGCACGGTACAAGATGCAAGTGAATCTGATAAATTGTAAAACCTTGAGCGCACAGGTCAGGGCTGTCGGCAAGTCACTCGAAAAAAATCACCAAGAAGTTGGACACTGATCAACAAGAAGTTGCTGCTGCGAACGCATCTTGTTGCTTGTGATGCTGCTCAATCGCTGCTTTTTCTATCGAAGCCAGATAGAGGTCGCACACACACACAGAGCTCGCAATGCAACTTTTCTTCACTCAAGTCCTCGTCCTGGCCTTGGGAGACCAAGCTTAACCTTATTTATTTGTATTTTTAGCACTGAAAGATGAGATTTGAACATACTTTTGTTTAACTGGGGCCTACCACATAAAGAAACTCTGGTTTGCATATTGTCTTTAGGCACCCAAAGTCATTTTCTATTGATTTATGTCTCAGGTATGAGTGTGTGCACATCTCTGACCCACCGAGCACGTAGGGGGCTTAAATGGTTAGAGATGTGTGCACACTCATACCTTAGAGATGAATTCGAGCAATAATCGTGATAATATAAGCACTCAGAAACTCTTTATGCCCAGGTCCAGTGATAAAAACAAGGAGAATACCCTAATTGGTCTACCTTGGTCTCCCTTTATTAGGGTCTAAAATTAGGTAATATATAAAATTCTATTTTGCTCACTGTCATAAACCAACTTTATTTTCACATAGTAAACACATTCTATTCAATGCATAAACATACAGTGAATGAATTGAGCAAACGACCGAGCCATTGCACAGATATCGCGAAAAATAATGAGAGTATTGCACGTCCAACTATTACACAAATCGCCTAGTTTCCTTTCCATCTTCGATTCTGTACGTCATAAACTGTCCGTTCAACGAGACTAACAAGAAACTTTAATTAATATGCAAGACAATCTCTTTACAGACAACAATTTCTTAAAAGACTTTAGCAGTAGTTTGTGTGCCGACAAATTTCTGTCTCGAGTGGGTAACTCCTAAAAAATTCACATTATTGCCCATGTTTTTTACTTTTGATGTTTCTAATAGATGCTCACCTATCGAAGAATTGACCATTCACATAGGCAGTGGGCCTTAAATCGTAAGGTAAAGGCAAACGGTGTACGACTATTCGCCTCACTTTCAAAATTTTTCTTAAAAATGTTAACAAAAATTCTATATTTTGTAGAAAATTTTTTATTCTGAGTCCTCTAAGTAGTAGAAAGACCTGAGGAATCCGAATCTCGAAAAAGAACTTCAAAAAGCAACTTGCTTGCTGAGATATGACCAAAGCCAGCCGTAAACTTAGTTTTTATCCTCTTTCCTCCTCGTTTTTATTTTATCTCAACAACCAAGCTACTTTTTAAAATAAACTTTTCAGATTGGGATTCCTGATGTCTTTTTGCCTACTTAAGTAAAATCACATGGAAACATCAACAGTGGGTAACGCTGATATCAAAAAACGTTATATACCATTTTGTAGAGCAGAAAATTCTGAGTCGAGTGGCATATTTACTTTTTCTTAACTGGAAGAAAAATTTTAAAATTGTGAGAAAAAACTTTTTGACAATTTCTTTTTGGGATTTCCTGGATTTTTGACCCACTCAGAAGTTTCTGTCCGATTACTCAATGTTGTGTGGCGCGTAATTTTCAATCGAACAAAAAAGATCGAAGCTGACTTATGAAAATTCAGAGGGGCGCGCCAGATCAAAATTTTGCCCCGTACAACCCCCCTTTTGACCTACCCTAATTACTGCAAAATTTTGAATTCCTCTCGAGACAACAAAAATTCAAACTGTGTGACATTTTAAATTTCCGAATTTCTTCAATTTTAGTATCCAACTTTGATCCGGCGCGCTCCTCTGAATTTTCATAATTCAGCTTTCATCTTTTTTTTTCGATTGAAAATTACGCGCCACACAACATTGAGTAATCGGACAGAAACTTCTGAGTGGGTCAAAAATCCAGGAAACCCCAAAAAGAAATTGTCAAAAAGTTTTTTCTCACAATTTTAAAATTTTTCTTCCAGTTAAGAAAAAGTAAATATGCCACTCGACTCAGAATTTTCTGCTCTACAAAATGGTATATAACGTTTTTTTGATATGAGCGTTACCCACTTTTGATGTTTCCATGTTAGAATAAAATAATTTCTGCAGCATAAAATTTTAAAATTTTTTTAATTGAAAAAGTGTGGTGAACACCGTTCACAAAATGGCCTTTCTCTGCTTTGTGTACTTTGGCTTCACTTAGGTAAAAAAAGTCCATGGAGAATGGGGGGATCGAACCCCCGACATCCCGAATGCGAATCGGACACTCTACCACTGAGCTAATTCCCCGCGCCTTGAATTAGCTGTTACATAAATATATTAACTTGTTTCCGCATGAAATATGTCTCAATATGTTGAAAGGATAAGGCATTTTTCGAATTTCAAGCACAATTTAAAGCTGAAAGGCGAGAGATTTGTTGAGAATGTGTTTGTCAAAATACGAAGTGCTTTAAACCGTCTGCTTTTTCAAAACTAATTGCACGGCTATTTAATTTAGTTTTTAATAACCGCAATTCTTCTTGTTTTGCTTTTTTGAGCCATCAATAGATTCTGTCGTTATAGTTCTTATCCCCCTCCTTTTTTTCGCCAGTTATCTTCTCCATTTGTTCTCCATTTATTCGTTGCGTTCTGTTGTCCGTTATTGTTATCAATAAAACTTCAAGACTCCCCAAGACTCCCAACTATCCCCCCCCCCCCAAAATAATTTATACCCGTGGCACCGTGGCCTGTACTGCCACTATATCGAGACTCGACTCTTTTATTCTTTACGTAAGGAGGAGGCCTTGATTCTTCGCTAAATTTTTATTCTTCATGCTAGCCAAAAATTATGAAAAAGAAAGCCGAAAAAGCTGAATAACCAGACCATTAGTGCTGGACAAAGATGGGCATTGTGACCCAAAAAGAGTAAAAAAAAATATTGGTCAAAGCTCACCAAATGCGAATACCCGCCCTGTGGGTGTTGAGCATACTGTAGTAGTTGAGCACTTCTCCTGTTTGTGTTTTGGCACATTCCATCTAAAACTCTGGGATGCAAGACTTGAGTAGTCATGGCTAAACCAACCAATCTGTGTTGTGTGCGACGAGTCAACCGAGATAGGCATCTTTGGAAAGCTTCATCCAGGTTGGCCAAGCCTTGAATGCATGTAACCAGACCCAAATGGCGACGAGGAAAGTACTAAAACCAAATATTAAGCCAAAGTTCAAAAATTAGAGGCATTTCTAAAAGCACGGCTTGCAGCTCCTTCAGGCTCAAATAATTGATTGAATCGCGCTTGGAAGCGTGTCTCATTTTGTTAGTTAAGTGTCATACGTAAAATTTGACGCTACTCGATTAAACCCCCTCGAATTGCGCTCAGGGCAAAAAGTGCCTCTATATACATTCCCTAAAGTATTGGTCGGATTCATCTCGCAGGCAAGTCTGTGCGCGCATCTCAATCGCATCTGGCTCCTCAATTGTCCCTTGTCCTCCCAATACAGCCCGCAAACCCTCTCAAATAGTATTTTTGTTTTTGTGGCATAAAACATACTTGAAAATGTTTTTTTTAATAATTTTTGGAAAACTTGATTGGGGGGGTAGGTTATAATCGAGTAGCGCCCAAAATTTCTATTGCTTTCATTTTTACTTTTCAATAGCACAAATGCTAGCAAAAATTTTAAATGAATAATTTAAATTGCAATTCATAACTCACTGAAATGGCACAATTCTGTAGTCTGTTCAAGTCGCATTCGGTTGGGCCATGCATGCATTTGCAGAGAAGACGACGATCAGATGTGTATTCACAGTTGCCCTTTCCAAAGGGAACAATCTGAAAACACGCTCTCTAAGTTGCAATAAGTAATTGCAAGGAGACTGAAGAAACTCTTCTCTTCTACAGTCCACCCTATTATGTGGGAAGCCGACTTAGTCGTCCGTTACAGAGAACGTCCGTTAGGAAAAGACATTTGTGACGAGTCAGTTTGTCCATACATATTGTCCCTTGTCCTCCCAATACAGCCCATACCTGTAGGTTCATAATGCCAGGCCGAGTGGTGTGGAACTGCCAGACCTGTTCTCTCAGCAATCTTGTGCAAAATGGGCATTGACTTTCGGTGAACAGAGTCAGGTTGACCTTTTGAGCGGCTCCACTCCATGGACTAACCACTAACACAAGCAACAGGCAGAGCAGCCCTAAAGAGGGAATATACTCTTTTGTGGAGAACGTTTGAAGGAGGAGCAGTTGAGACATGCTCCACTGAAAGCTGTTTGTCATTAATACAGCAAGTGAAATCGTGTTGTCAGAAAAAGCATCTGTGTTTGGGAATAGGTGGGAAAGAATGCTATACAGCTGATTCTCTTTCCTTTTCACATAAAAACCATTTTTCAACTCAGTTCTTTTGGTGTACAGTCAGCATCCAACAACAACTATTGTTTATTATTAAAGGAATGCCTTTACACACATACATAAGTGCAGAGGAATTCTATAAGCACTTGCTAGAGTGGAGGAGACACTGAAGATGGCACTATTTAACTACCTCGTACTCATACACACACTATTTTGGAACGTAGGCGAGCAGCCTTTTAAAAACGCAATATGTGGATGCAGTCGGATCTAAATATTAGGTAAGCACAAGTGATGCCTTATATTGAGGTCGCCTTATAAGGAATTTCGACCCTAAACGGATAGCCCTCCCATAATTTTTTTTTCACTTTGTTTAGGTTTTCGTAGGTTAGCCATAAACCACTAAACTTAGGTGAAACAGAACATACGCTTGGACTCGGCTAGCCCATATTGACCTAGCCTAAACATAAGGGTCTCGACTAACTTGTCCTGGCCTACCTAAGCTATGTATGGGTATATTATATATAATTTATGGAGGGGGTTATTCATTATTAACGCCCAAATTTATACTATTCTTGTGTTTAGCGCATCAATGTATTTATAACCAAAATAAGAACAAAAGAGAAGATAGCCAGGGCAGAGCTATAAGACGGCAGCAAAGGCAGAGAAGAGTTCCATATTTAATATGGCCACCATGCAACTTCTAAACCAGCTCTATTCACAAAAAGTAATAACAGCATAAGCAATCAGAGAATAAAAGAAAAAAGTGGATAAAATGTGTTTGTTTCTAACTTTTGTTCCTCTCCTTGTAACAAAATTCGTTCGATTTATCACTGCAGCTTACTAAGAATAAAAAATAGCCGTCTTATTAAAACCCATATTGCTTTATGCCGGAAGGAGGCCTGAAACAAGGTCTGCTTGAGTCAAGAGCCAAAAAAAAGAACCTCCAATACACATACATATTCTCCCAACAAGGATAAAAGTGGACAAAGGTGGTCAAGTTCTCCCTCTTCCAGAGTATATACTACAAGTGTTACCCGCAAAAAATGTTCAGCCACTTCTTGTCAAAAAAAAGAGCCGCAAAAGTGCAGTCAAATGGTGGCTAAGTTGTGAGTGTACTAGTCCCACTAGCAGCTAAGGTCGCACAAAGTGCTTTCTTAGAGCTGATGCCTATACCCTCCAAGTGGACAACAAGAAGGATTTCAAGGACACTTACTTGAAACACTTGAAGGGGTGGTGGGATTAAGGCCAACCACACTCATTATACCAAAATAGTGTCTCGTAGTACCAGCTTTTATTGAGGTCTAAAAGCCCCAACCATCCAAACACAAAAGCACACAAATGTTTGCCTAAAAAGAGGTGGGACAGAAATGATGAAGCAGCTCTCCCATCTCAAACATTAACACAAAAAGCAACTTATTAATTAGGTGAGCTCGGGAATAAAAAATCTCGACCAAAACCTGAATATGCTTGAACAAAAGTGTTCTCCCAGAATATTCAACAAAAAATAAGGTTGGTGAGGAGATCTTGCGACTAAATTGCCTCTAGCAAACACTGCAATAACAAGTTTTGTTGGCTTAGTGGCGCAATAGAATGCCCCAAGGGAGCATAAGACAGAGAGGAAGACAGAATGGGATCCACAACGTGGTATTATAGGGATGAAAACCCGTTTGATCCTAAATTCTCCTATGATGAAAATCACTTGGCGGACGAGTCCTTATTGTCTCTACAACTTTTTGGATTTCTTTTTTGATGACCGCAAATGGCAATTAGGTGGATTGTCAACCAATTGTAATATGCGAACGCATACAGTTGTGAACTATTGATAGTATAAAAGAAATTTTGGCGCTAACAACGAATACCCCCTGTCAAGAATGTGTTTGTGTGTCCATGAATCCGAGCAATACTCTTGACCATATATGCATTTCAAGACTTTTCTTTGCGCAGCTCCAGTAACTAAAACATGGTGCTGTTTACCTTAGATATGCTTTGTTGTTGTTAATGCCAGAAATATAAAAAAAAAAGTGATGAAAAAACAACAGGGGGGACCAAGGCATTTTTTTTGCCTCAGTTTTTGACATCTTTTGCCTATTTTGATGTTGATCTCAGATAAGGAGCTGACTCTAACTCATTTGACCGTGACAGCTTATTTGGAAGAATTCTGGTGGAGAAATTCTATTAAAGATAGAGATCCCTTTGACGAATTGTTTAAAGTTATTGCAGAATTGTATTGTCCAAAAAACGGTCGGCTCGACAACCCTATATATGGGACATATTTGTTGCCTAAGTTATTATTTTTTAATTATTTATGCAAGTCTTGCAAAGCAGAGCTTGGTGGAAGATGTTAAACTGATTTCTAGGCAACAATATTCGCCTTCTATAGTGTTTTCTTTCCCATGAGTAATAGAATATGAATTGAATAAGAAAAGCAAGAACTTTTGCCATTTACAGACTTTTGCTTTCATAAAATGACGAATCCATATTTTTCCTATGAAAAATACGGAAATATAAAGGATCGTATGCTCCCCAATCAAAGTCCTTATCTCCGTCCAGTGTGCTCACCTCTTTCTCTCGAGTTGAAGGTTAGGGAGCCGAGCGTAGTCAATCTTACTTCTATGCCTGCTGATAACACTGGTATAATTTCCACTGCATCTGAAGAAAGAAACAGGTTTGTTTTGCACAATTCCAATTCTCAATATTTTACTTAGAGACTCTTGACCATAAATGCATTTAAAGACTCTGTTTGACCAATTCCAGTCACAAATACACTTTTGAAAAAAAAAATTAGTTGGCGAGGGGGGGATGTGTGTATCGCAGTAGAGCCAGAACCTCTTACCAAGACCTATCAAGGCCTGTTTTCACTATCGCCCTCACCCCCATCCTCACCTTCAGACAAGTACCTAATCTTTCAAGGCCTGTTACCAACACATGTCAGAAGCTGTTACCAAGACCTATCAAGGGTCTTTCACCAAAAACTTTGATCTTAAATCCTTTGACATTTCCTTCTACTTTTCATTGCATAAGAATTGCTTAGAAGTGGTTAAAACCTCTTTTTGAAAAAGTTAAAATTAAAATTTAATCCCTCCACTTCAAGAATAAAAAAGGTCAGCAATTACAAGATTCAGAGAACCAAGCAGCTACAAACGAGATGCTTTTCAAATAATTGGTTCAGAACTGGCTGAAGACCCCCTTAAAATCGTGAGGACAATGCGCAACCGTCTTAGCCAAGTCGCTATAAACAGTGCAGGTAGTGATAGGAGAATCAAGGTTTGTGCCTCCGGTCTAGTCTTAATCCTTTTTTTATTTGTCGTTTTTTTAGGTAGAACTTTCTCAGTCAGCTAGTGATTTGCTCACAAAAGCAGAGCTACAATTAGTCCAGTTGAAAAGAAAAAGATTGGATGCACTCTCTAATGGAGAGAGCAAAATCGCTGAGCAACTGACCACACAAATGAAGGAGCTTTCCCAACAATGCATTTTCAATACCTATGCTGATCTTTTATTAGATGGAGAAGAAGTAAGAGGTCAAAATATTTACCATTGGTCACCATAAAGTCAATTCCCGATAACACGGTATCAATGTTTTCATAATCGACATGACATCTGACACTGACTAACTGACATCACACTGATATTGACACTGACATTTGGTGTCCTTGAAAAAAAAAAACCACAAATATTATTTTTTTAATTTTATATTGCTGGTTTCATCATCAACCTTTTCCATCACTCATACTTTTGCCGCACCAAAATTCTAAGTGCCGTCCTATCGAGGGTTACTTTTATGAGATGCCGGGTTATTGGGACTCGAATATATGAATGCACATTTCAAACGCCTAATCTTTTAGACAAATGTGTTTGGAAAGCACTCAATGTGGATTCCGCGTAAAAAACACAACAAGAGGTTCAGCAGGAACAAGAACTCGAGTCATCATCGTTCTCATAAAAAAGGCACTTGTCTGGATGAGCGAAGAGAAAGAGTAGAACTACCTCAACGTTCCTCTCGAAGTTCTACACCACATCAATGGGACACTTCCTCCAACTGGATTCCATTGGCAAGAAAGAATAATAGTAGCTCAAGCCTCAAGCATCACTCCCTCATAGATATTTGGAGGGAAGGAAGCGGACGTCGTCTCCGATCCCCGCCTTTTCGGCCAGTATCGCGTACCCCTAACACTGTTTCAGTAGAGCCATCAAAGGGCTTGCCACAAATATCTCGGCGCCCATCCCAGGATCAGTGGGTTTTCGATAAGAGAAATGAGTCTTTGCAAGCTAAGCGAAGGAGTTCGAGCGAGCATAAAAGAGCAACAATAAAACCGTTTAAAAGACGTGTTTTTCAATGCACTGGCAGAAAAACGACATTTTGTCTACCTAAAGCTGAGCTGAAATTCAAGAAAAATGATAGATTGTCCCTTAGAGATGATGGGTCTCAAAGACCCAGATTTGGTGAGCATCTGGATGCAATGAAAGAGGGGGTTATCTCCTCAGCAGCGTAAGACTTGTTCTTACAATTCCCTTTTACAGTTCTTTACAGCATATGCCCGTATTGCATTAGTAGAGATCCAGGATTTGTGAACCCGGAGTATTTGAAACAGGTAGCCAGTGAATGCGAAAACTGAAAGTTTGTTGGCTTTAAAGTAGTCCACTTAAGCATATGGCTGAGAAGTGCAATCCACTCACCAAATGCGAATTCTGTGACAAAATTGTGGAGGTTGTAAAATTTCTTTCTTGTCTTTACTTGGAATAGATATATTCAGACATCCCAGTTGAATGACCATCACCTAGACAGATGCTCCTTTGTGGAAGATACTTTAAAGCCATGTGCTGATTGTGGACTTGCTAGATATCCTGGAAAAGAGAGACATCCTAAATGCAGGGGTTAATTTCGATTTAAAACCTTGAGAAATATTTTTAATAGGCTACAGGGAAGAAGCCTCCAGATGGAGCAGCTTGGTGTCCTCAGTGCACTTCCAAAGTTGAAGCGGCAAATTCGAGAAATGCATGGCAAAACCACCTGGCTACAGGTTCTTTTCTCTTGTTAAAAAAGTGGTCAAATATACTGAAGACACTTCACTTCATTCCAGCCTGCTACAACAATCCTCGGAACGGACATTGGCCTCAACCAAATATAAACGAGTCATTTTCTTCTATAATATTTTCAGTAAAATTTACTTTTAGTCTCGATGAGATTAGAGGTGATGATCTGTTGGCCAGCTTATATGATGTAAGTGCTTTTGGATAATTCATTTTGGCTCTATTCCAGCGTAACACCTACCTCTCCCCCACAAATTGTTTGGGTGAACTTTGTCATATATACCTCTTAGGAAAATGTTAATTCTCTTCATGAAAGAAATCAAAAAGCCAACCACCGTGGCCGACCAAAAGGTGGCAACACTCAGCAAAGGCAACAATTACAACAGCCTACAATTGACATAGGTATAGGTTTTTTAATATCGTTTCTTGTAAACTATTAAGTTATACAACACAACATTTGGTAAAGGGATGTTTGACATACTTTTTTTTATTCTTAGGCTGAGGTTCCCGCGGGGTATTTGACATTTGGATGGCGGGCAAAAAGGCTCCTCGGTTTCTTTGCGATTGGTCCTCTTTCAACCACTACCACTTCCTCTCGTTCTTCTTCAACAGATTCGCCCACTGGTTGATACCGCTCTGAAAGCCGGATTTTTACATGAAGACAGAAAACACTGCCATTTTCTATGTCTCTGTCTTTGAATCGTGGGTCGAGAAAATAAGCTAAGCCATAGTTTCTAAGTGACAAAAATGGGCGTAACAAAGTGACCGCTTAACAAGTTACCGCTTAATTTATGGTGTACAGCCAAAATGAAAGGTGGGACTAAGACAATTATTACATGAAAAAGGTCTACCAAAAATTTAATAGATTCTTTCTCATCCACAAAAAGTACACTAAATGTTAAGGCAACCAAACTTTTTTAGAACAAATGCGGACAGCTATGAAAAAGCTCAACCATGAGCAGCGTATCAATCGAGCAAGAGGAATTGCTGCCGAAACGGCACACAGGCATGCCAACGACGAGGATGATGACCCGATTGGACACTGATGACAGAATAAGGGCGTATGGACGTTTCGCAAATATTTGCATTTTTAAATGTTATAAATTTTGCCTTGGTCCCCCAAGCTCTTTTTTTTTCGCAAAAATATTTTTTCTAAAAATGTCTCTCAAACAGCTCCTTTTTGATTTTTCGTTTCTTACACCAATACAAGCCATACACAGACACACTTTTGAGCATACAACTAAGCCTTTAGACTTAAGGTAGGCCAGCGAAAGTTAGTAGTGAACCAGCGTACACCTTGCTTCTTTTAGCTTTAGTAGTTCACGCGATATTTCACACCAATAGTAGTAAGTAAGAAGTATAAAATTGAACATAGTTTTGTTAACCCCTCCGGAGGCGTAGAGGGCTTGAACGCTTGGGGTTGAAATGCGCGCACAGACTTAACTGCGAGATAAATCCGAGCAAGACTCTTGACCATAAATGCGTTTGAAGACTTTTTTAATGAGCTTTAGTAACCAAAACATGGTAGAATTTCCCTTGGTTGATGCTTAGAATGATTATGACCTAAACAAACCAAGTGGATGACCACTGGATCTGTTTTTTTTTTCTTTTAGGCTCCGAAACTCTTTTTGGTGTACTAATTAGAGAATTCTAAAGAAGGTTTGACAAGGATGAATTATCATGTTTAAGATGCTTATCACTTTTTTCGAAAAATCGAAAAATAGCCTATAAAACGGTAATTCACCCCTTTAAAACCTTCTTTAGGATGCTCTAACCAGTACAAAAAAGAGGGTTTCGCAGCCTAAGCAGCACAAAATCGGAACAAAAAATTGACAAAACGAAATCGAGTAAATTTCAAAGAAACGAGGCATCTACAGCCAAAGTGAGACACATAATAATCAAATGATGCACTTTTCAATAGACCAGGGCACCTTTCTGCCAAATCAGGGCATATTTATTTATCCTTGTTGATAACAGAAAGTAGGCATTCAAATGCAGAATGAGAGTCAAAAACAAATTCTGATTTTGAAAATTTCAAATTTACATTCTGCCTTTCATTCTGCTTCTGATTATTGGAAACACTGCTGGCCATGCAGAATTAAAAATCAAAATAGTGGCGAAATAACCGTGGCGAACTGGCCGTACACCTGAAATTAGTTATTCTGAAAAAAAAAATTGCGAAAACCATTAGCTTGGGGAGTTCAGGGCAAAATTTATAAAATTTGGCAATGCAAAAATTTGCGAAACGTCTATGTACCAAATGAAGTCTTATGCTGCAATTTGAATCATAAACAGTTCCTTTCTTTATTTCACTTTTTGTACACATACACTCGCAAACAATATATTATAATTTGATAACACAGAGAATGGACAAATAATCATCAAATTAGCGACTGATATTTAACGTGCACACCGTATAAGCTCTATTAACCTTCCTCCTTCTCTCTTCGTGACGGTCGGTGGTCAATGATTTTTTACGGCCCAACCACCCCACTATTGGGGACTGATACCATACTCAAAAATATAACCCTGAATTTCAGCTACATTTTTGTGTATCAGTACCCAATTGTCTGATGGCTGAGTGTAAAAAATCTTTGACCACCTACCGTCGTGACGAGGGAGAGGGAGGATTATAGGGGTTATATGGTAATCACTTTTCCCAGATGGAAGAAATGAAACGTTTTACGATCCTTCCGTAATTGCAAAACAAAAATGAAATGTTCCCCACGATATCTGAGTCAAACACGACCCAACGGTACTAAAACAAATAAATTAAGAAGCTGAGAGGAAGAGAAAGAGAGACAAGCATCTCGAATGTGGCGACAATAATGATTTTATTCAAATGTATAAAGTCCCAAACTGACACCTACAACGGAGGGTTTATATATAATTACAACACTTGTTCATTTTCCTCGCTTGTGTATAAAACATCTTGCTTTGATTCGACAAATTTTCGCTTGCCTTGACCAAATCGTCCAGCCTTTCACCACGCTCCAAGACAGATTGCATCGTGTTATGGAGAACAATTTTTGTCTCCTCCACTTCGTCCTGCAAAATAATAGATACAAGGTTTATCAAAGCAGATGGCGGATTTATTGCCGTCGTACACAATTTCATAATGCGCCAAGCTCATAAATATGTTTGGAAGAGAAGAAAATTTTTGAAAAAATGTGAAAGAATTCATGAAGAATTTATCAAAAGTGTAGAAAATTCTTGAAGCCCTTTACATAATCAAAAGCAAACCTGGACTCTCGTCAACGCATCTGCCCCATTTGGATTCTGCCATTGTGCTAGGTACTCTGGCAATTTGTCATATTTGCAGTCCTTTTCATCTATGATTCTAGACCAGTCCTAAAACAAGATGAAAACTATACTGGAAACCTTACGACTAAAACAAACCAATTGCGGGATTTTTTGAGAAAAATCCACTAGAATCTTATTGAGAAGAGAGAAAGCAACACGAGCCTGATATTCACCATCAGTTACACAAATACCTGCAAATATTTCGTCAACGAAGCTACAAAATATTATTAGAACCTGTCAAATTGTCATGACGCACGAAGCAATGAATTAGATACTCATTTTCTTTAATTGAGCTTCTACTCGGCGCCGCAGACCTCTCCGCGACTTAAAAGGGAAAGATCAAAAGTAAAAAAAAATAACTGGAAGAACATAAACATACTCATTTTTCCGCTAAACTGCATGAATTCCTAAAAAATAGACGTTAGGCTTGGACGAGTATGTCAAGAACTGAAAAAAGGATACCCCAGCACTTTTTCTGTAGAAGTAACTAAAGCTGCTTAGTTCGGCCGCACTCTTCAGAACAATTGTCTGATTTGTGGTCGGATTCTTATAGATGATCAAGATGGAAAACAATTTCATGAGTCCCCCTAGAGCTTCGACGTATAAATTGAAACGCACGAAAGTACTCCAACAAAACAATGCCTTGGTTGAAGCCACTATACCCAACCCAGGAAAAACAGGGGGCAAAAATTTTATTCAACACGCAATAATCAATATATATAAGGCACAACAACGCATGATTTTCATAGAACAACAACTCACCAATTAGGCAATCTTCGCTGCGGAAGGCGATCACATTGTATAAGAGATGCACAATTACCTGTCACCAAAAAATTTATCGGCCGTAGTGTCGTCTAACAGAACTTTTCTGCGCTCCCGTACAAGTTGCTTGCTGTCATCCACTCTCGGAGAGTCGATTCCATGGCGGATATTGTACGCCTCATAGGGATCATCAACATAGTACCTCTTGCGCAACCAAAACGGCGTCATCATCTGAAAAAGCAGTTTATATAGTAGCCTAAGCGCAAGTAAAAAGCATTGTTGATGTAGACCAGAAAGATGCAGAAGTAAAACGGAAATAATAGTAACAAACTCTGTCCAACATGACACACTGTTCCTTCGTGCATGTCACATAGTCATCACAAGTTTCATTAAACATTTCATTCTTCATATATCGCCGCTTGTCTTTAGCTGGAATTGTCCGAATCCACATCCCTAAAAGAAAAGTCTTAGCCGATAAAATCTTATTTTAGAAGTTAAACGCAAGATTTACCGCTGTTAAGTCTCTTAAAGCGGTCAAGCACATCGTAACATGGCCTCTTCCTAGCATACCTCTGATCAAATCGAATGTGATTCTCCCAAATCTAAATTGAAATTGGCATTATTGGATTAAAAAATTATGTAAAAGATTTAAACCGGAATCTGAGCAATAGTTCGAGCGGAGATCACATTAGGCAGGCTTGCACAGCATTTGCTTAAGAAGGTAAGATTCGACGAACCAAACATTGAAATTCGAGCCAAGCAATATTATCTGAAGTATGAAAAAGCTACCAAGGTCTGCGTAAAAACTGAGGAATAAACTGAAAAGTGATTCTAGGTTTTACTTCAGGGCCCGTACTCACCCTGTTTACTCTTACCTTTTACCCTTACCTCTAACTTTAACCCTTACCTCTACCCTTACCTTTACCTTTTACCCCTACCTATAGGGGTAAAAATTTTACCCTCATCTCGATTTTTAGATTTTTACTTCGTGAAGTGTTTTTAAAGCAACTTAATGTCTAATGCTGCACCTTTATGCTGCACCTTCTACTCGTGCTCAGAACCTGTTGGTATTTTATTACTTTAATTTATGATAAATAAATAAATACCATTTACGCAGATACAATACTTCACTATGCAAGACACAAGTTCTCGTCGAGCAAGTTATGGGCCGTTGGAAGCGTCGATTTCATACACTGCATAGTGAGCTGCGAATCGCCCTAGACAAAGTTTCTCAACTTATTGTCGCCGCAGCTATCTTACACGACACCTGCCAGATGCGAGGAGTCTCCGATGAGAACGATGAACAAATGATTGATGAACAGCCGCCAGATGAAGTCTCCACCATAGAAACAATGAATAGTGGAACAAATATGAGAAATTCTATAGTGAATCGTTATTTTTATTGTTGAATACAGTTTTTTTGTTGACATGAGTCCGAATAATTGAAAAAGGAAAAGGTAGAGTTACAGGTAGGGATAAAAGGTAAGGGTAGAGGTAAGGGTGAAAGTTAGAGGTAAAGGTAAGGGTAAAATTTAGGGTGAGTACGGGCCTAGAGCTCAGAACTTTTTTAGTCGGTAATTTCACAATGCAAAAACAGGAAATTTCTGTTGTGCAAATTGCCAAACTTGTGACACGAGTCTTCAAGTTAGCGCCTATTTAAATTGCACTTCACTCATTTTTCTGACAGGAAAACATCAACAGTGGGTAACACTGATATCAAAAAACGTTATATACAGTAACTTTAACAATATACACAAGTTGCACAACAACACAAAAAGTAAGCTAATTTGCAGGTCAAATCAGCTTATCTGGTCGACCATATACTTATGCATTCTATATTTGGAGGGAACAAAAAATAACCATAAAAGAGGTAAATGGAAAATAAAAAAGAGAGATCTTAGAGAATAGCCAGAGGCAATTGTAACTTTTCTTCTCGATTTTTTCCAGCAAAAATATTGACGACATTCCATCTTGGAGTGCTTCCATGGCAAAAAAAAAGGGGGGGGGGTGGCTCGACGTTTAGAGTGAGCAAAGGAAAGAGAGCACTCTCAAAGGAAGCTTAATGCTACTTGTCTGCTCAGTTAGCCAAAAAGGGTGCAAGTTGCGTGGAAATCAATGGAGAAAAGGGGGACAGCGATAGAGAGAAAGGAAAATTAAAAATTGCAGCCAGAGTGGCCAAAGTGCTCCTTGTTGTTATTACATTTTTTCTTGACTGCCTCCCAAGTTCTGCTGCCGCTGCCGCAGCCGCCATATCCGAATATACACACACATGGAAAAGAAAAACAGAAGGGAGAATAAGTATAGCTAGCAACCAGCCTCAACTACAATGGCATCTTTCAACAACATTTAGCTTCAAACTGCATGAATTATGCTCCTATATCTATGGGCATACTTTGTTCGTCATAATCAAGTACCTATTTTTCTTGTTGCGAAAAATATATCTTTTTCTTAAAATTAAGGCTGTACACCAGAATTCTCTTTTTGAGTATGGTGTCAGTATCCAATCTTCACCGAATTAGATGAAACTTTTCAAAACTGATTGTTATTAAAAAAAAACACTTTTGTTTCTCGCTAACATTTTTTCGCTCTTTGCTCTTGTCAAAACACCTATTTCAGGGCCAGTATCGACAATTTGGGCGGCAGGAGCAGCAACAACACTCTAATAAAGACTAGTTGCATTACTCCATGCTTTAATGGTAATCCTTAAATGTTTTAAAGAAACAACAGTAAAAGTCATTTTCCAAGTCTTAAGTAATTGTGCTTGGAGTTTAAGAGTGGGGTTTTCCTCACTCCGAAAATATTTTGAGATAATGAGAAAATGCAGTTCCTATGGGCTGATTAACAAAAGTAAAGCTTCTAATCCTACTTGGGACATATGAGGTCTTTTTTATTAAAGCCGCGTCTACAGGGTGCGCCAAAGTAGAACTGGCAACGGGACAAGATCCCGTACGGGATCCCGTCCCGCCCACCCTGATTTTGGCCTAAAATCCCGTCCCGCTATCCCGCCTGCTCATGTCCGAAAATCCCGGTCCCGTTCCCGTTTTTCACCCAATCCCGTTAGTCATTTTCAGAAAATTTTTGACATAAAAGTAGGCACCTTACCAAAATTTTCGAAAAATTATTGCCTAATTTTGGCTCACCCACAGTGTACATTGGTTGATTAATGGCCATGGTGATAAGCTAGTTTTTACAAAAGCATTTTTCTAAAAGTTATTTTGTTTCCTACTCTTTTATAAGCTGTGCCAATTTTTATGCTAAGCCAAGTGGATAAACGGCGAGGCACACATTGAGGCTTTTTGGTAGTAAAATTTATTTCCAAAACCGAAGCATAAAAAAATATATTTTTTCCAAAGGAGCAAGAGAGTGAAGGGGGTTTGTAGTAGTATGGCTAAAACTGGCCTCCTGGGGATATCCAAAGAATTTATGGATAATATCATTTACATTTTTGCCAATCGCCTAAATATGCTTTTGGTGAGGGGAGAAAATGTGCGTCCTCCTCTGCTCTTTCATCCAAAAATTTGTTTAAGACTCGCCCATAATTGGCTATTTATCCACAATTAGTTGATTAACTATTTTTAGTGGGCTGACAAAAATTTTACGACTGTCAATTGCAATTTGTGGAAATGCCAATAAAAACTTGAGTGATGCTAAGAAAGTTGTTTAGAGTTTGCGCCTGATTGTCAACTGCCATCTCAAAATTCTTTGCCTTTCGTGCTTTTGTTAACTGTGGTTTTGGTCTACTCACTTGCTTGCTGTTCGTGGTCTACTTCTATTACTTGACTTGAGTGGCTAGATGGAGCAACTAGTGGGTAAAATACGTCGGATGAGTCTGCAAACACCTGGCTGCAAACTAAGGGACATTTCTGATGCTTTGCTTTTGTCTTTGTTGTCGCAGTCGGAGTATGTGCCAGACAAGGTCAACAGTGGAGTCATATGTAGGTTCTCAGGATAGTTAACTGTGTATATATTCGTCATTTATTATTCGGAAACCAATTTAAAGATGATTTTTTATTTAGTGTTCGAGAGGGAGGAAGCCATTAATTATTGGTATCTGCTGTTGTCGGGTGAGGTTGAACTTTATGTGCCAGCACTGAACCAACAACCCTCCGCTCCTAATTTTGACGGTGGCAGAGACTCTGTGCATGGCGGTATGTCAACAACAAGGCTCAGACTGTTAGACGCAGGCTCTCTGTTTGGTGAACTCAATTTAAACAGTCACTCATGTTCAGCAAGAGTAAAGAAGGCATCTGAGTTTGTAAAAATCCCTCAAGAACATTTCTTCAGTTTATATAAAGTAGGTTTCTTAGTACAATCAGCGAGAGAATATCACCATGAAAAAGAAAGTTTCTCAGAAACCGGCTTCGCATTGATTTGTTGTTTTGCAGACGCATGCTGATCACCTACAGCCCTTCATTTTGGTCATGGAGGACTTAGTCTCTGAAATCTTGGGTAAGCAAACTCTTTTTTTTGTGATTTGTTTACACTGTTTTAACTAGTCTAATTCTGCTCACATACAAAGTTTGTATTCGAACCGAAAATCGAGCCGATTTCTAAAAACTAAGTGATGTTGTGGACTGGTGAATTCTGCGACGCCGAATCTTCTCTCATCTTTGTGACGCTCTGTGCTGGAATGATTTATAAATAAAAACACCAGTAAAAAAAAGACTCAAATTGACGCCAGATTTCTACGTCGTCGGGAATGTCCTTCTTTAATTTTCAGGCTCTATGGCTACGGCAACTATGAAGGAGAGAAGACCTCAGTCTCTGAATAATGTGAGAGAACCTTTTGCCAAAGGTTAGTCAATAACAAATCCCGAAAAGCTTACGTGATGTTTTCGATTTAGAAAGCTCTCCGTACAATTTTTCTGGTATGCGGAGAGAATTATCTGAACAGATTGGCAACAGGTCAAACGCTATTTCTGATAAGAAGCATCGACTACAACCTTGCAATGATGACTCCTTGCAGTATGTTGATGAGTCTCCACCTCAAGTGCATGTTTTCTCCTCTACTGCCGCCAACTTGTTTGAACTTAGCAATTCTATTGTAAGTGACCAATATTTTTATTATCTTTGAACTAATTGTTTCTTTTAGTCACTTGAATCTCGTGTCTTTGATGCCGCCTTGGTTTTGAAACGTACAATGCAACTCAGGGCACCCATACTAATTGGGGAAAGACGTTTGCAGCACATGGCAATTTAATTTTTCATATTTGTATAATCAAAAAGTTGTGAAACCTCTTAGGGCTGTTTTGAAGTTTTCCAAAATGCTATGGTTGGTTCTGAAATGACTCGATGGCTGGGTATGTTTTTTTGAATAAAAAATCCTGACGATTTGATCAGCTCTGTTATTTCCTTACATTCAGTTGAGCTAATTCACCAACTCTTCGCTGCCTCATCTCTTCACAGCTTTGAGCCTTTGAATAATTTACAGTTAATCGGCATATGGCAGACCTTGTTGGATTTTCACTTCATAAGTCATGGTGAGCTCTGCATTTTTTAGTTTTTTCTTAAATTTATTATTATTTAAGTGAAGCATGAACAACACTTTAAAGACAAGCATGTCTTCTACAGATGGACCATGGATGACCCTTTGGAAGAGCTTTATCGAAACAGAAGAGACAACTTCTTGCTTTCTAGCGATGGAGCAAGCCTTTTGTCTTCTTCAAACTTGCTGCAGGAGTTCAAGATGAGTGTTCTACAGTCTTCTGCATGGATAGATCCGGGAGAGGATGAGCTGCCTGCACTAGCTGATGTTCAAAACGCAGTTTCCCTGTTAAGCAATTTGGGGCCGGATTCCATGTTTCGCGTTATTTTAAGCAAAGCGTAAGTATTTTTTGCTTAAAAAGGTGGTTTAATTGCAAATGTTTTTTGTTTCCAGGCCGTACGAGAGAACTCCGGTTGAAGTGGAATTGGTTTTTGAGGGTTTGTCTTAAATTTTCTTCAATATTTTAAGCTTTGTATTTCCAGAGCTACTGCATATAAAAGCACTCTCTCATCTAAGGTTTGGTTTAACTATCAAATACATAACCGTGAGCACATGTTTCATGTTCTTAGCACAATGGTAAAACGAGAGATGGCTAGTGTCATTCGTTTAGAGCAACATCAACATGCTGGTACCGTGCTTTTCCACCAAGGAGAGAGTGGTGAATCATGGTATATTCTGCTGCGCGGAAGTGTTGATGTCAGCGTCTTGGGCAAGGCAAGCTTTTAGAATCTTGCCCACTAAAGTTGTACAGTCATATCCCGATATAACACGTGCCTAGGTCACCGGCTTGAGGCTTATTTTTTATAGAGGCTATGTTTTATCAGGGGTTAATATTAACTTAATTTCTTTATACTTTGCGCAAATAGGCTAAACTTTGGTGTATCTTATATTGAGCGTTATGTTTTCGTGAGCATATGTCATGGAAAAGTTTGGCCGTAACAATAAATTTCCCGTCTGCAAACGCGAAAAGGATGAGGGTCAATTGGCGAACGTATGGACTGGCATTTGTTGACTTTTGACTTATTGACATATTTTTTGTACTGCGAATCGCAAAACTTGACCGCTAAAACAGTTAAACTTTTTCAGGGTTTTGTTTGCACGCTTCACGAAGGTGACGATTTCGGCAAACTGGCACTTGTGAATGATGCTCCTCGGGCGGCTACCATTGCACTTAGGGAAGACAATTCACAGTTTCTCAGGGTGGACAAACATGATTTTAATAGGTATTCATTCATTTTCTTAAATATTTTTTTTTACTTAAAGTGCTTTCTATTGGCACTAATGTTGGTCGTAAATGAGGATCTTAGCAGCGACATCTGTTTGTTTAGGGGAAAAAGAGCTAATGATTTATGCGTAAACATTTGAATAGAACTGCACTACTAAACAGCGCTTCTTTGCTGTTTATTGCTTCCTCCACTGCTAGTTTTCCCGCTTCAGCCCGCCGAATGACAACAACAATAATAATTTTTTTTTCGGCTATTTCCCATATTTCTGTCTTTTTCTGTATCTGGAACTAGTTGGTCAAAGATCAAAAACGAAAAAGTCTCTCTTTGTGTACCCGTTCTTTTTCATTGAAACTTTTCTTCTGTCCAACTAGCTAAAATGTTTGCAGCACTCATCAGGAGAAGTTGTTGGTTGATCTGTGTTGTTGTAAAACCGAAAACTAGTTTACTGAAACTTTATTAGAGCTTGTGGTTAATGGTGGCGCAAAATACCAGGTAGCTCTTGACTGTTTTATTTTTGACCAAAACTAGTATAAAGAGCTCGGAAATCTGGGTTTGCATTTTTTTACATCGCGTTGTAATATAATCAATCAACTGTCGTTTGTTTTCATTGGTTCATATGTGGAAGTTTTTTAATTGTTTTTTTAGGTTTTTATCGCTTTTGACATCCATGCTGTACTCAAAAAAATAACGACTGTACACTATAATTTATGCGAAAATTTAGCATACCAGTACTGAACTGCCCTTTCTGGCATAGATCCCTCTCCATTTCAGGGTAACCGAGTAAAATTATTGAAAATATAAAACGAAGATAACAATGTGATAGCTGAGCTCTAGCACTTTCAATTGTTATAGTATGCTTTACAATGTGCTCAGGAAAGCGTGATGAGACAAGCAGTCAAACAAAAACGAAAAAAAATATTTGTCAACCCAATAATTTTGTTTCTTTATTCAGAATCCTTCGTGATGTTGAAAATAATACTGTGCGATTAAAAGAAAATGGGCAAGATGTGCTAGTGCTGGAAAGAATTGTCCAGCCACTTACTTCCACTTCCATGATTACCAGCAGAGGGCTTTCCAATGGGAATGTAGAGTTAGGCAAAGATCAATTCAGGTTATAAAAAATTCTTGTCCGTTTGACAAAGTGGAACAAATTCAGTTTCTCAGTGATGGCAGGTCTGCCCGAAAAGATGGTGGAGTACTTGTTGGAGACCAGAATAGACATGGTTGCTCTCGACTTCAGTCCCAGTCCTGGCTCCGAGAATGGTTTCACTGATCATCAAGATGAAGGTCGGACTTTTGGTCCGATGCTGGCAAATGAATTGGATACATTTTTGGAAGATTTCATCCTCACACATATCATATTCATGCCCTCCAATTTATTGTGCAATTACCTCAAGAATTATTACCTCAGCAATTACAGAGTTGGTATTCTTCGGTTTCGTCAGAAATTTTTGAGATGCAAGAACCATTTTTCTTTAAGCTCAAAGGTAATCGAGCAGCAATGGCAGGACTGAACAATGGCACTCAACTGAACCCAATGCTCGTCTCTGATTTTGAAATTTGCGAGCAGCTGACCGTCAAAAGACGAGTGGTAATATTCGGCGTAAAGCGTACAAGAATAAAAAGTAATAGCATGTAAATTATTCGTGACAAATTTTTTAGAAATTGGAAAACATTCTGTGAAACGGTATTTCACGCCTGTAAAACCTTTTTTAGAATGCTTTAATTAGTAGAGAAAAGAGGGTTTCAGAGCCTGAAAATAAGAAAAAGAAATTTACACCAAGTTGTTATCCACTTAGTTTGGTTGGTGCATAGAGAAACACCTAAACTTGTAAGGTTCCTTGCATGACAAACCGAAACAGGAAAAAAAGGTGGTGTTCTCTTGGTAAATTCTACTTTTTGATGAATTGACCTAAAGTTATGCATAGCGTAGTACTGGGGGATAAGACGATTTACACTGTTTACATTTTTTTACTAATATTTTTAGGTAGTTTTCCTGGCTGTTTGGCAATACGTGCTCGGCATTCACTTCTTCTTAGATTCTGTAGCCAACTCTTTTGTGGAGGTCCACTTTTTTTTATTAAAAAATAAATGACCGGCTTTGTCTCACATTTTTGATTTTTAGGAGATATATTGCTGTGCACTGGAAGACGTCAAACTAATCCCAAAAATGGTGCCAATCGTTGAGCAAATCAGTCAGTTGAGACAGCTAAGAGAAAATGCTATGCGAATACTTTCTCGTCATCCAACTCTGATAGTGGACTGTGGAGTGTATTCGGCTCAGGCACCCGCTCCAAATCCAATTCTCCCGATTGACATATGTGAGTTTCTGCAATTAAATATACCACTTCATTTTATTCCCATTTTTTGTTTAATTTCCTAACCGAAAATAAAATAAAGTAAATTAAATATGAGGTTGTCTCAAAAGGTTGCACCGCGTTGCCTTGGTCCCTTCTGTTTAAATTTTGTAGATTTTTAAAAGGAATGGGAAGTCTCGCCACATCCTTCGTATTCGCCTGACCTAGCTCCAACGGATTATCACCTCTTTCGCTCACTGCAACACTTCCTTCGTAGCAAAGGTTACGGGATAGTTGAAGAAATTTCGGAGAAAATTAGTCGTTTATTCACTTCAAAACCGGCCGATTTCTGCGTCAAATATATCGCTTGGTTTTAAGAACGCTGGGAAAACTTCTTAGAATTTGAAGGCGATTACCTTTTTGATTAACACGCCAAGCCCTGCCTGTAAGACCGGCTGCTTCTGGTGCAAAATTTATTGGAGAATCCGAATCTGAAATTAGTTTTTCGATAAGAGCGATATTGCTTGAGATATCGTCCATCAATTGCTGCTAGACTCCTATATTTTTGCAGAAAAAGATGCAGAAAACTAAAAAAGTTAAAAAACCAGAATCAACAAATTTTGCTTTTCATCGGTGTTTTGTGCCCGAAATCAGCATCTTAGGAACATTTGGGCCCAATATTCGGATTCTGCGTCCATTTTTGCATATGATAGTTAAAAGAACTAAAAAAAATCATCAGAAGTTAAAGAAAGTAAGATCTCCAAATGAGCCTGCAAAAATTTATAACGACAGAAAACAGGATCACAAACATTTTTTTTTTCTAACCATACTCAGGTCACTTTTGACGCAATTCATGAAATGGACGATATCTCAAGCAATATCGCTCTTATCGAAAAACTAATATCAAATTCGGATTCTCCGATAAATTTTGCACCAGAAGCAGCCGGTCTTACAGGCAGGGCTTGGCGTGTTAAATGTCATGCTTTGTTTTGAATAAAATATGATATTGGATAAAATTATGCAAGACGGTGCAATCTTTTGAGACAGCTCAATATTTAGGGAAGGATTTTAACTTTAAAGCTTTATAATTCAGGCAATCAGTGCATCTACTTATCCGATACTACCTTTATCACAATGACTGTTCAAATTGACAAGCCTGCTGTTGAGATTGCCGCTCTGGCCAGAGCGAAGATAAGAAAGCAAAGAAGGCATCAGAACTTCCACAACCTGAACACTTCTCATCACTTCCCAAGAATGGATGAAATCGCCAATGGTTATCCCTCACAGCAAATGCATGGCCATGGCTTTAATGAAGAGGAGCAGAGTATGGCTGGAGGTGAAGAAGAGCCACAGGAAGAGCAGGAGCATTGCTTTCTCATTGAAGTCAAGTCCAATGGAGAGAGGGTGGTGTTTGCACCAACGGAAGTGAGTGTGCCTACCATGCTTTCGCTTAACGGCAGACTGTACGTCGTCTTCAAGGAGGAAATTGATTCTTTGGTGCGCTTTTTGCTAAATTTAGCTATAAACTAAGAGTAATAAAGTCTTAGTTACCACTAGCCGAACAGGAAGGACCTCTGGAACCAACCTATCACTCAGTTCTTGACCTTCTTAGTTGTCAGGAGTTGGCTCTACAACTCTCAATGTTCCACACTCAATTGTTTGAAGCCACAGATGAGACTGAACTGGTAACCCAAGTTAGTTTTTTGTATCGCTTGCAGAATTCTAGCTTTAAAGTGGTGATTTGAGGTGATTGGAAGGGACCAATTTCCAGGAAGAATGCCTTCTAATTTAGACCTGTTGTTGAGACGCTTCAACGAAGTAATACTACTTTTTAGTGTTTTCGATTGTTGTAGTCATCTAAATGCTAGGTGCAATACTGGGTATCCACCGAAGTTCTACTGGCATCCAGTTCCACCAAAAGATTGAGCATACTCAGGAAATTTATCAAGATCGCCATGCAGTAATACCATTTAAGAAATCAGGCGGGGGAGTAGTACACTTTATACCGGATCTTTGACAATGCCTTTCCTGATATTTCGTCCCAACTCTTTTTTTTTTATCAATCTATAAGCATTGTGTTTCGACATTCCTAGATTAACTTATCATGTAGAATCCCAGTTTAATCTTTCAATGAGGGACACAATGAGGAACACATGTTCACGGTTTTTCCCAATATTTTTAATATTTTTGAATAAAAGTACTCGTTTTTGAAAAAAAAATTCTATTCTGAAGCGTCTAGTAGTCAAAATGTCTTAAGGAATTCGAACCTGAGAGCAGAAATTAAAAAAAAAGGCTTGGTTGCCGAGATATGACTGCAAGTAAGGTGGTCGATGTTTTAAAATGCTGATAGTCCAAATGTCCAAATTTTGGTCATATCTCGGCAACCAAGTCACTTTTCAAAAATAGGTCTTTTATTCAAAAATATCAAAAATTTTGGAAAAAGCCATGGCCAACTGTCGTTTTACCGCCGAGGAGCTATTTGATTTGGGTACAAGCCCTACCTTATTACATATCTCACTAGCCAAGGCTCTTCTAGCAATTTTTAAATCCATGGTCAAACATCTAATATAAAGTGTAACTCCAAATACACCTTCCTTTCAAAGGGGACATTTGTGTTGTGTGGTGAGTTTATATACAGGCGCGTTGGATGCGCACAAGTAACATTAAATGCCAAACTAGATCCACTATGCCACGCTTGGACACAGCCCTCACAGGACACACATGTCCCCTGCCTTTTTAGAGTTGTGAATTATCCATACATAAGTTTGTTTAAAGCGCAAAAGAATACAAAGATATGATGTCGCTGTTTGCCATCACCCTGGGCCTGAGCAATGTGGCTGTGAGCAGGCTTTCACATCTCTGGATGGTAGGACACTTTCCACAATTTGTTCAACATTTAACCAACATAAGTGCTCAGAAAATATCCAGCAAATTGAGCAGACAATATGCTGAATTTGAAGCATTGTTGGATCCTTCTCGTAACCATCGTGCTTACCGCCTACTTGTGGCCAAGATGAGACCTCCAATCGTGCCATTTGTTCCACTTCTTTTAAAAGACTTGACGTTTATGCATGAAGTAGGATTAATAAAGTTTAAAGGGCCGGAGTTCCCTTCACAGCCTCCTTCCTTTTTATGGATTTAACCACTTCTAGGGTTACTTTAGACGATGAAAACGATTAAAAAAACCTGTTATTAGGTGGCGGTAGACCATTTACGAGCAATATTGTTTTATCAAAAATTGATCAAAATGTCTTGCGACACCAAGGTACGCCTAGCTAAAAAAGTGGTTTAAACCACCAAAATCGAGGAGGTTGTAAAAGGAAGTTTAGTTGCTTAAAGGGTCACTGTCGTCACAGACAATGGCAATCCAAAGAGAAGTGTGCAGCGCGCATTCAAATTTGAGAGATTTGTTTTCTCGACGACAGCAATGGTCTCTTCTTAACTACTTAATCATTACTAAAGTTTCCAGGGAAACAAAACCTCCTTTGCTGGTCTAATTAATTTCGAGAAGATGCAGATGATCGCTAGCGTGTTGAAAAACTTTCGAAGTTGCAAATCCAACCAAATGGGTGCACTGCTTCCAAAAAAAATCACCCAGAGTTTGATTAGGTTGGAACTCAAGAAAACCTTTAAACCCTAGTGAAGAATAGCCCACAAGCCTCCTGTGCCTAATTCGGGTTCGCACGAGAGTTGGAAGCATTGGTTTACACATAGCTGAGAAATAAATCACTCGACAGTGTCTCCGGTATGCACTACATGCTAGTATGTGCATGCCAGAGCTTCTTTGTGCGATAGTTGGGAAAGAAGGCTTTGAGGGGTTGGGGTTATTCTTCACTACCTCCAAGTTCTAATATATTTATTCTTAAATTACAGAAACTTTCGAGTAATTGACAACCAAAGACGACTCATGGAACTTTCTTATGAAATAGAGCCACCTCCTAGCCATAATAATTCTAATTACAGCAGTGGTAATAGAATTAAGCATTTATAAACTGCTACTGTAATGTTAGGCTTGTTTTGATTTATTTTTAATTTTTTTGATGTATTATGTGCATATTCCAATTTTTTTTTATAAAAGAATGTGTGGGCTATAACTAAACGGACAAAACCTCCTCGGGCCCAAAATTCCCTCGAGAAAAAAGGACCAAAATCTCCTTGGTCAAAATTCCCCCGCAGTCAAAGTCTTCTCAGAGTCAAAACCTGCAGAGAAACGGCAATATTCTCCTGTTTCTATCTATGTGGAAAGACGGAGAAGGCTGAATTACTCTGTCCCAAAACTATGGACGCACCCCCTTTTTCGTGTTTTTGAACAATAATATAAACAAACTTCGCGGTAATTGATTTTAAATAGTTATATTAGCCCAAAATAAGCATAATTGATTCATTTAAACAGAGATTTGGAAAGCATTTTAAAGAAGGTTTGACAGGGCTTAATTACCTTTGTGGTATAACGCTGTGGCATAGGGGTGCTATAACCGAGTAGGTCTGAGGATTGGGAGAGATTGCTGTCTTGCAAGCAAGACATAAAACACATGAACAAAAACATCTAAGCGACTGGACAACCAACACAAGCAAAATAAATGAGATGAAGATAGAGCTGAGCAACTGCCGCCTTTAAGACTGCAGTTTGAAGACGAAAAGGCGTAGTTCATCTAGTCCAGCACTCAAAGGGCAGACTTTATGAATCATGATGGACAAACTCTAGGTTGACATCCACTTGGTTTGCTTGGGGTATTTTTTTTTTTTTATCCATCATGGTTTTAGTCGGTACATATGGAGTCCTAATTGTAAGGAATTTATTTGAGTTTTTCAAACCCTAAACCTAAGGCTTAGTTGTATGCAAAAGCTTTTTTACTAGTATACACTCTGTCCCAAAACTATGGATGCATCCAACTATTTTTGTTCAAATCATGCTATTGATCTTAATTTTTCAAATGGTCGGGGTCCATCGAGGAGATATATCCTAGTAACGCCAAAAAAAAACGTTACAACTTTAAAAGAATTGATTGCCCAATTTAACACAAAGTTAAAAATCCGAGCCATATTTGTGTATGAACCGCCTCTTGAGCAGAGATAATTTAGACTAATTAAAAAAGAAGAGAAAAAAGATTGTACGTGTTTAACTAAAACAAACATCGTTTTTCTTTACGTAAAGCTATCGATTTTTAAAGCATTTCTTGGGAGTTTGATATAGAAAAGAGTCAACTACGATTGTGCACATAATATTAGATCGATTTTTGGGAAATGACCAAGTAGTGGACTACATGCACTTCCAAATTATATAAACAGGTAGTTAGACCACCTGGATTAGTGCTGTTGGCCACCTAATCTGCTGCTCGACAAATCAGCAAAAGACTAGAGAGGGGAGCTGATTAAAATATGGAAAGAGCTATTTCGATTCGTTACTATTTCGATCTCTTTATAACGAAATTGTTGCTAATAGATTGTTGAAAATAGACACTTTTAGAAAATTTGATTTTTAGTGGGGGGTATCTTAGTGGCGTAATTTTTTTGATTCATCGCGTTGATTACGGCTGTTTAAATTCCAATTCCATTTTTCCCTCATAAAGCTGGTTGACTGCAGGGCTGCTTTTTTGCCCGACAACTTTAATCGCATATAAAGATATTTTTTCAGCCCTAAAATGCTATTTGCCAGATTTTACATTGCCCACTCATTATCTGCTTCGTTTCTCATAAACAGCAATAAATTTGAAGTGCTACCAATTCACCTTTTTAATTAGCCAAAACAAGGTGTTTATGTTAGTGCCTGCAAAAGATTGAAAAATGGGATAACCGAGATGATGCCTTTGATAAAACACACCCGAACAAAGACCTACCCTTCCAATCAAGATCAGCCTTAGTGAGGACCACCAAAGAGGTCTTCATTCTTCCAAAACAAAGAGTGCAATAGATTATTTTTACTAAATTTTTATTGCTCTTGCCTTCCTCGACATTTTTTTTCTCTTCTTCATCTTAAATGTCATAATTTGCACATTTTTATGTTTTTTTTAATAAAAAAATTGTAAGCACTCTCCAACTGGCCGATCAAACACCTTTGTATGTGTGAAAAAGTGCCCATAGATGGTGTTTGCCTTTTTTTAGATGAAAAGCAGATGAGAAATCATATAAAGAAATGGCAGTTGAGTCACCTTCCACAAACTTTTGTCTGTATGGTGACTTTGCCAAAGACCACAGCTTTTCCAAGTATACGTCATTTGGGGCTGATTGCCATGAGGATGGCTGTAATTTTCAAAAAAGTTTTAATTTATGCTTTAGCTTGAACAAAAGCATTCCTTTCCAACCTAGTTGGTCCTATTTTTTAGGTCATATGCTAACAATTAAGCATTTTTTTTAATTTTTCTTAGAAATTCCAATTTTCGAGGTCTTTTTGCATACCGACGTACCATGATGGCTAAGGAAAAAATTGCCGAAAACTTTTAAAATCTAATATTTAATTATGATATGTGCTCTATTAAGCAGAGTGTTTGGTATCATTTGAAAACCACTTCTCTCCACTTTCATTTTATGTATAATGTGGCTCTTATATTGATTAAGTTTGTTTTTAGGAATGAGCGATTTAAGATCGGCGATTATCAAGCTTCATCAGCAAGGAAAAAGCCAGCGCGAGATTGTCGGGCTTGTTGGAGTTGCGAAAACAACAGTTCAAAACGCTACAGAACGATTCCAAGAAACAGGAAGCAATGCAGAACGAGAAAACAAATTAGTTGCAGAGACAATGGCGCCGCTTTCCGCTTGATATGATCCAAAGAGCAATCGACGACTCTCCAGAACGGTTAAGAAAATGTATTGCATCTAATGGTGGTCATTTTGAATAGTTGTCATTGTTGTTGGGAGATTTTGATTCAGCTGTTATCAGAAAATGCAGGACCGGTGTGAAAAACTTATGCAAGTGTCCATATCCAAATGGCCATAACTAAGTGGTTGTACACTAGGTTTGGTCTCCTGCATACCCTCCCTCTTGTGGCCAAAAAGTGCCCAAATAATTCGGATGATGAGAATTAATCTTTTCCTGCTATTCGTTGTTGTATATTGTTAAACAGAATAGATTCCTCTGGCCTAAAATTTTGTCTAAAAATCCCTCCCGTCATCTCTCCCGCTTCAAAATTTTTGCTAATATCCCTCCCGCTGGTGATTTCACGGGAGGGAGGCCAACCCTATCGTGCACCCTTCTCTGCAAGTGTCCAATCCCCTAGCACCTTTTAAAATCTTTTTTTCAAAATATTCTACCCAGTTTTGTTGGAAGAAAAAGCTTTTGCCCAAAGCAAATCAATCATGGCTGTTGGAGGAGCAGGTGTGCTGGAGGAAAGATTAGAAAACTAGGTTTTCTTCCTTCCTCTTTCTTGTCTCCCATTTTTTGCTGTGTGGTGGTCCAATATATTAGTGGGAGATCATCAATTTGGCGGGAGAAAAACCTGGCTGTTTTAGCTGCTCACTTTTTTTGCGTAAGGTCTGTCAGAGAAACACAAACATAGCAGACGCCTCTTTGAAAGTGATAATGGTTCTTTTACCGCTTCCAATTAATTGGCAAAATGAACTTGGGCTTGTAGCTTCTTGTTGAACAATTGGGCATTGCTTAAGTGGTGAAATAAGTGGTTTTACTCTTTCCTTGTTTGCTGCTTTCATTGTTAATGAAATCTAATAAACTACTTATCTTGTCGGAACGGATTACAGCGCAAAATTAAGTTTGCTGGACCAGCTCTTTGCACGCTATTGTACAGTTCTGATCGTCAGCTTTGGGTTGGCTCTCTAATCTGTATTTGCAGTCGTCTTATAGCTCTGGCCTTTGATTATCTTCTCTTTAGTTCTGATTTCCAACTTTAGGGTCCAAAAGCATAAAATACCAGTATGAAAAGACTTTCTAGCTAAAATAAAGTATATTTTAGGCGCAAAAAATTTACTTTTTGCCAAATGAACGGAGACAAGATGACACACAGAATTTGTGGTACTACTGTATTATACCTCCAAAAAAATAATATACCCCTCTACGCAAAGAAAAAATACTTGGATTTTTTAGGTACATTGACCATGTAAGATGCATTTTTTCATCATTTTTAGGCATTAAGGGTTGTATAGAGAGGAGAAGCGACAAGTAAGGGGCTACTTTCTAAGGAGGGTCCACTTAGGAAAAGAGAGGATCTTGAACATAGCCTTGTCAACTGGGCTCTACCGCATAAAGAAGCTCTGGTATGCATGCTGTTTTCATGCGTCCAGGGCTTTTTCTCGAGTGATTTTTCTCTCAGGTATGGGTGTTTGCGCATCTCAACTCCAAGCCCCCGTCGCCCCCGTAAGGGGGCTTGAGAGTTAGAGATTTATGATACAGTAGAGTCGAATTTGTGACCATGAATTGCTATAATTTGAATCGGTAAGAATATTGAGTTTTTGACGCTACTAAAATATACTATCATCACCCTCCGCTTAAATCAACTTTTCTAACTTTTCTTCGTTACAAAGAGGCCAAAATAGTAACTTAGAGGGGAATAAGGGCTCCATTGGGAGGGAAAGGGTAATAGGAAGCCATTAATTTGAAAGGCCATTCACCCGTTTCCCTTACAGGACCAGGGCAACAAGTGCCTCTAGATGTATTTATTTCCCAAAACTGTTGCTTGGATTCATCTCACAAGTAAGTCTGTGCGCACAATCTCTAATTATCAAGCCCCTTTCGACCTCCTCGGAGTCTTGGGGGCTTGGAGTTGAGATGCTCACACAAACATACCTGAGACATAAGTTACTTCAGAAGAAGCTCTGGATGCATGAAAATAGCATGCTAGAGATTTTTCATTCGATAGGGGCCAGTTGGCAAAATTATGTTCAAGATCTTCTCTTTACCTGAGTCCTTAAAAGTGACCCCTTACTTGTCCCTTCGCCTCCCTATACGGCCCTTCCCTTTAAAAAAGGTCAAAAATTCTTCTTACATGGTCAATATACCTAAAAAACCCAAAATTTTAGGGGAGGGGGTATATCCTAGTAGCACCGAGTTTTTTTTATTCATTCATCTATCAGTTGCATGGCCACCCTTTTCAGGTGTCAAAACGTCATAAAACATGTTTTTTGCTTTTTTTATGAGGCTCCTCTAATCCAATACACACAAAAGAATTAGACATTGAAGAAACCAGACAGCAATCCTGAATATATTCTTCTTCTTTTTTGCCATTTCTTTTCCTATTTGTCTCAACCACAAACCCAATTGCATAGGGCAGGAAGAGCAAAGGCAAGGCCAAAAAAGGTACAAAATTCGATGGAAAGAAATTTATTTAGCTTCCAATAAATGTGCCTACCGTCAACCCAAAAACACAATCAAATTTGACAATTGATCGATGGTAAACAGATTAATGCGCCTTTTTGTTGGCTTTTGTGGCTCCTTTTTTTATCTGAAGATTTGTGGTTTTTTGGTTAATTGGCTGGAAAGCAATTTCCCCTCCCATTCCGGGAAGACAACGAAAAGGAAGGAAAATGTTCGCAGGAGCACCAGTCAAGGCCAATGACTGTGCTGGCCACCCCACCATCAATAGGAGCATCTCCCGCGGGACTTCTTCAATTTCTGTTGCTGCTCGTAAAGTTGACTATTGTCTTGGTGAGGGTTGGTAACGGGCATAAGCAGCTTTTGGAGCTAGAGCAAAGGTTGGCGGACATTTGCTTTGTGTAGTCTACTATCACCAGTGGACTGCAGGCAGTCGTGTGGCCATTGATTTGGCACTTATGCCGTTTAAAACCCCCAAGTTATAATCTTTATTTGCATGCTCAATAACTTTTCCTTTCTAATTATAACAAAAGAAATTCTTTTTCATTTTTTCGGCCGAATTTTACGAGCCTGGCGACAAGTTGTTTTGGTCCTTGTTGAAATATTTGTGCAACAACAACCCGCCTGCTTTTATTTCCTCTTTGGAGGTTGCAAAGAGTGGAGATGTCTTCGACTTAACTATTCGGGGAGGATTTAAACATGCGAGTTAATACACTGCTTTAATCCACTGCTGCTTCATCTATTGATAAATTTTGCTTCTTCTTTTCCAAATTGTTTGATGGTGGAGCCGTTTTTTTTTAGGAGACGGGGAGGGAAGTGGTTGGGGAAATGGCCCTAAGATTTGTGTCTTCATCCGATTAACTATATGTTGTGCTCTCATTTTTTGGTCAGTTGACTATTCTTAAGCTTGAACAATGGCTTTCTGGTAGTGTTACCAGCATCAGCAAAGGAGCGTGGGCAAAAAGTAAACAAACCAACTATATTTACACCAACTGTATTTGTGCCACATTCCTTTTTTTGGCGCTAGTTAAGTATATACCCTTCCCAATTTTTTTTTCTCAAAAGTTTGTTTTAACCGCTCTATACCAATTCTTATTAAAAGGATAAAAATCAACTTTTTAATCATTATTAGTAATATAAAGTCGGTTTTTGGGAAATCAAAAATTTAGATATCCTGTCCATCTACTCAATTTGTTTGTGCTTCTCGTGTTTTTTTTTGGTTTAATTGCTTAATTTTTTACAGGAAAATAGCTTTAGTCCACTAATATCCATATGTAAGTGTGGATCCACCATTTTCTACAGATGCTGAAGACAAATTTGTTAGAGAAAAAGTGGAAAGCACAATAACCTTGTGCTGGTTACTGCCATAGATTTGGATGATGGTTCCGGCGGCAGCGCCCTCTTCCCCTTATACATCATCCTTGAGTTTACTGCCGCCTTTTGATCTGGAAGGTTCTCGTCTGGGTAGGTTTATAACTTGAATATTGCCAAAAGTAGCAAATTTGGACGTTTGTTTGATGCAGTAGCAAGATGTGCCCTAGCTGCCCGACAGAAAAAACGCAAACAGCAGCGAGCTTTGGTATCAATTACCAGCCAAATGTCTGCCTTTAAAGCCGCCAAAAGTAGTGCTGCTTCCATTCATTTACCTGCTTTTCCATCCTCCTCTTCCACTGCCTCATTTATGCCGGGATTTGATGCAAATGAGAGTTTGCTGAATGGACTGCCAGTCAATCAAGTTAGGTAGGTAATATCCTACTTTACCATCAATCATATCAAGCATTTCAGATACGAGAATCCTCATCGCCAGGGAGCTCTGTTTTGTAGATCAGGCACATGGATGGAAATAGTGAGTTCAGACAGCACTTCTCATTATTCTCATAGACGCAGAGAACATTCCAAGGAAGATGAAGAAGACGACATCAACCATAAGGAAGCTTGGAAAGGCACGGTTAAGGGCACACGAAGGGAATCTAGTCGATTTTGTGAGTGCAACATACGCTAATTCTTTCAAAAGTCTACCCAAAATTGTGTGCTATTAATTGCTTCAATAGTTTGTCTGATTTCTAATCCGATAAAAAAGAGATCTCGCCGAAACGTTGGCAAATTAAAAAGTAACCGCAATTTTAAAAAGGCAATACTAATTGCGCCACCCCAACACTGCCAACCCATAAGCCAAAAACAAAAAAAAACAAACCTAGCGGCTTGAGAAAGTTGAAATAAAACAGGTTATAGGCTTGGCATCGACTGACGTACGCTGGTCTATCCTAAGTCCAACTCGCTTCGCTCAGCTAGGGTCTCGACTAACCTATCCTGGCCTACCCTAAGTCTAAGGTTATCGATTTTCGCGTATCGCAAATGCTTAGAAGGGGTAATTTTTGAGGGTCTAAAAATTAATTTGCCCATCCCGCTTTCCCTTTCAGTATGTTAGCAGGATTAAGTTAACTGTTTGCTTGTGTCTGTATTTGAATCCAGGAAAAGACTAATTGAACTTGGTGTGAGTTGGGCGAGGCGAGTTGAACCCGGGGCGAGTTGGGTTTTTATCTTTTTGATTAGTAATTCCAACTTCAACTACCATTCAGACTTTATGAAGAAACCAGAGTGAAGCAGATGACTTTTAAAATCTGTTCCATTTATCTTCTTCATTTTCGCTCATTTTTTTAGGCTTTTTTTGGCAAAAATGTGTTGATGAAGCGGTGGGTCTCGTAATCAGGCAGGGCATCGAGCCTTCTTTTTTCTTTCAGACATTAACCCTTGATTTTTGGAGGCGAGGGGAGACTTCAATATGTCTTCTTTCTTCTTTTTCTTATCGACTAGCTGATTTTGCCGACGACAAGTGGGCCTTTGATGGAAAATAAACAACAACTGACACTACTACCAACTTTACAACTTCTCCACTAGTTTGTTGAACTTGTCCTCTAAAGAAGGAGGGAGGCAGCAAGTTGGAAACAAATTTTTACTCCTTCCTCTTTTTTCTTGAAAAACAACACTTGCACAACAGGCAAATGTCTTTTCCTTCCAAAATTAGACTTGATGTTGGTTGTTTCTTCCGGGCATTAGCTGGAGTTGTTGCTGTAAATGGACGTGGGAGAGTCGACTTAGTGATGCATTTATAGAGTCTTGTCCAATTTGGCTTGCTCCTCCTGTGAAAAACTGGAGAAAAGAGACATGTTGCAGAATAAGCTAAAGAGGTCAAAGCAGAATAATTTGATGCCACAAAAAATCCCATCCAAAGAGTATGCAACCGATTCACCAACTCTAATAATGCCTTACGCAAAGCTCTTCCTTATAAACTTGCAAAATTGTTCATTTCATTGTTTATTACTTTTCAGCCATCTTAGAATTCATCACTGTTGCTTTTGGGCTGGTCTCAATTCGTGGAGTCACTTCTCAACATTATTTATGTATGGATGGACGTGGAAGGTTATATTCAGCGGTATGTCATTTCACACTTGACTAGTGCACATAGTGGGATGGAGAATGGAATACAAAGGTGGACTCTACTGGATTATATAAATCGTAACTTAGAGGGGAATAAGACCTGTAATTGGAATGGAAAGGGAATAATAATAATAGGGCCCACTAATTTGAAAGGCCATTTACCCGTTTCACTTAGAGGACCAGGCGACAAGTGCTTCTAGATGCATTCTCTGATCAAGAGTATTGCTCGGATTCATATAAAATTGTATAAACGATTAGGGGGAGGACGTAATGCAGTAGTACAAAAAGATATGCGCAGTGTAAAAGAATTTCAGTCTCATTGTATACATGAGCTGTCTCACTCACCTTCTTTACATTTTAATCCTCATGTAATTCTTTTAGCCGCAGTCCAAACTCACGCCAGAATGCGTATTTATGGAGGAAATGCTGGAAAACTATTACAATTTATACTCTTCCTGCTCATACAGTACACGTCAAAGGCCATGGTATGTTGCGCTCAGGAAGACGGGAAGGGTTCGCAAAGGTCTGTTTCCATCCCTCCTCATTTCTAGTTTCATTCTCATCTTTAGGCCAGCACACTCGGAAGAAACAAAAGTCGTCTCACTTCCTAGTCATTAACTTCGACACTCACAATCAGGCGTCCAGACGCAGAGCAGATAGCACGATAATGGGCAGTTATGGACATGGAGCTACTCGCATTCATCCCGACTTTCTCGGTTATGTGGCTGAAAACTGGAGAAGTTTCTACTCTACCAACACCATCGCTAAGGACAAAGAAGAGGATGAGAAGAAGATGAAGGATCGACAACCGCATCAATTTTTTGTAAGTGTGTTCTCACCTCCTAAACAAATCACGTCTACATCTGTTGGTGCTCAACAAGTGGCACGGCCTCATTTGAAGTGGCAGTCTGAAACAACAGCAGCAGCATTTACTCATTCTCACAGACACCATCACAGTCAAACACTAGCAAATAGCGGGCCGTTGGTGGTGGTTGTCGACTCAAACGTGCTGGCAGCCAATGAAACGTTCCGCAAAAACATGCGTAGAAGGAAGCGCTTGGAAAGAGAAGAGGTTTGGCAAATCTTGCTTTCAACCAACCATAATGATTTCAGAGGCAAAGACAACGGAGAAAATTACAGCTGGAAGGTTTGCGTCTATCAACAATTACTCAACAAAACCGACCACTTACTTGATGCCCAACTTTGCATATTCTGAGCTCCTCATAAAGCTATTGTTTTCAACCATTTTTATGTGTACGGCTGGCAGGATAGAAGTCAGCTTTGTTATTTTTTACCATTGCTGTTGCTCTAATATACTGTTCTAATTTATTCCAACACTTTTGCATGTGTTTCTGTTCATATGTTGTTTGCAAGAAATATTTTATATGTGTGCCGTATTTTACAGTATTTATGTGTTTTTATAATGTTTCTCATACTTCCAAGTACTTTCTCTCGGCACATGATAGTATTTGATCGGACATAATATATCCACACACCAACCAAACCACTACAGCAAACAGTCTTCCATAGGCTGGAAGCAGAAAAACATTACACAAAAGGGCATCTAATTGGTTTGGTTGATGTATGAATATGGCTGCATTATGTCCCATTGAATTGTGTCATGTACGCCTTTCTCTTGTTTGACTTGATTGTTGAGCGATTCGATACCAAAGATTTTACGACACTTGACTTTTTACACGAAGATATTTGTTTATTTTGTAATAATGTTTTTTAATTGGATAGACTAACATCTTGTTGCATTCATGAGATTCCAAAAAGCGACGAAAGGAGCCCTTGTTTGAGTTGGAACTAGGTCTTTTTTTACATCACAAAAATTTAAAATAGGTCAGTGAAAGGCCTATAAAATTGTCTATATAATGCAAGTAAATAAAAGACTTATTGATGTTTTTGTTAAAGTTGAATTAGTGCTCATTATTCTCCTACACAGAACGGCTTACTGTAACAACTTTTAAAATCTAAGTCTGCATAGTGTTAGGGATGCTAAAATTCACTATTAAAAAAGCTTTGGCATTTATGCAGTTTACCCCATCCCCTCTTTTTTCCTACACTTTTAGTCCTGTTGGAACCAAGTTATTTTTGCCCCTCCTGGCATTTCTACAAATTAAAAAAAGATAAGAAAGCTATTTTCTGACCCTTTTCGTCATAGAAAGTCAGTTTAAGCCCTAAGTCGAAAATTAATGGTATTTTCTGACCCCAGGAGCTACACTCAGGCATACAACTAAGGCTTAGGGTAGGCCAGCCTAGGTTAGCCATTAACCACCAAACCAAGCTATGACATGGTATACGTTATATCTTGGTTAGTCTAAGGGGTGTTAGTAAAAAAATTTATTTTTTTACAAGTACATAATGATTAAGATCTAGCAAACTCATTCCGGCCAACTTTTCCCCATAAAAATCTCACTTTTCTTTTCACTTTCACTTTTTCCAACGCGTCAAAGAGTCCCATTTCATTATCATCATAAATAATAAAAACCTTGGCGCCGCAGGCGCCCCTTACTTTCCTCCATTCTTCGTTCTAAATCTCACTTTACTATCAATCAGGGCGCCGTACGGCGCAGTCAAGCTAGTGTATTATATTTTTATGAATTGTGAAGACTGCAATGGGATCTATTCCCATTTATACTTCTTAACAATTTATTTACCAAAACATAGAACAAATAAACACGAATTTTTGTGGGCAATCAACTTCCAATTCAACCCATAATTGGTAGAAGCAGACAGTAATCAAACACAAAATTCGTAAAGTTTGGAATTTTTATTTATCTGCCGCTGTACTCAAAGAAGATGACAGAAAGTGTATAACAGCATCTTTTTATTCACTTTCTACCATACATTCCACCGTTGACAGGCATTGCGCGGATGCTAACTCTGTTCAAAAACACTGGTTTTTCCCCGCTGCTCGCCCTCTTTCCATTAAATGGTGTTATGAAGGGAAGACTGGTTCGTTTGCCATAGACTCCACCGGAAAAGGGCAGGCTGGCTCGTTTGCCGTAGACACCTTCAGAAAATGGGAGTGTTGCCCTCTTGCCGTAAACACCTCCTGAGAACGGCACATTGGCTCTTTTTCCGTAGATTCCACCTAAATTTGACTTTTTAAGGGATATACTTTTTCCTAGGGTCCAAATACTGTTTTCTAGGGTTTAAATTGAAATATGGTTATTTGCACATGTTTTGCATGCTGTTTACAACTCTAGTAACTCGTTATACTTACCAACACAAAACAAAATCCATCTCATTATTATTCGAGAACGCTTAGCGATCAAAATAAACCTTCCGGTAATATTAGGAAAAGCACAGTTGCCCATGCTTTTTTCAAAATTTTCATATTTATTTGAATAAAAGTGGCTATTTTATTGTTTTGAGGCCTTCTCGTAGTCAAAATATCGCCAGGAATTTGAATCTGAAAAGCACAATTTAAAAAAGTGGCTTGCTTGTCGAGATAAGGTTGCAAGTAAGGCAGTCTCTGTTCCAAAATGTCGGTAGTCCAACTTCCGATCATATCTCGGTGACCAAACCACTTTTCCAAATTCTGCGTGCAGATTCGGTATTAGGGAAATCTTTTAGATAATGCCTTTTATTAGCCGTGAACCAGAGCATTCTCTGTCTAACATTACCATGTAAATAAGGCGATGAAATGTATATATATATTAGATCTGTAGTACAGATTCTACACTTGGTGAAGAGAACATAACATTCGTTGCCGGATACTTTTGCCGGAGAAATGAATTTTCCTTTATTTGGACGACGCGTCTAATTCAGCAACTTCGAAGGAGCTCACCTTTAATGCAAATGGATTAAGTAAGTTCAATGTTAATTTATTGGGTTATATTATAAGTTATATAAAACATTATTCTGGCATTCTTTGCTTCAGGCTGAGTTATTAGTTTTTTTACCTAGTTTTTAGATCGCAGGGTCCATTGATATCAATAGCCGATTACAAGAAGCTGACTACAAATGAGGATATAAGAATTTGAGGAAGTCATGATTAGTTACAATACGATTGTTTGGTCTCGGTAAACGATTCTCAATAATCAATTTTAGCAATTTTCATTATCGTTCATTGCAGCTGATAAGAAGAAAAATGATATGTTCAAAATCTTCTTTTTTTGTTTATATGCTTCTTATATGGTCAATGTATATAGAAACCCCGAGTACTCTGGGAGGGTCTGGTGTTGTATAATACAGTAGTAACCCTAGTGTTTTTGATAATTTACCTGAAAATGGGGCTAGTGTAGCTCGTTTTGTTTGGATATCCTGTGTAGATAAAGAGAGCAACAACTGTTTCTGGTCCTCCAACATTTGTCGCAAGCATTCGGCTGCAAGAAGCAAATAGTTGACGGCATTTGGTTTAAATTCAGCAGCAGACGAAGTTGATTGGACTTGCAGAATGGCACTTTCTTGCTTCATATCACCAGTCTTTTCTAAATTTTTTAGAATATGTATGCAACCTTCCATTTTGCGGTGGGCTTACTCCCATAAGTTTTGCTCCCTGACTCAAATAATAGCAAAATTCCTCACCTTGGCAGAAAACCAGGGACGAAAGGAGAAAACAGCAGGCTAGTGACCTCACCATAATTGAGTCCAGACCATAGATCATCAAACAACTTTTTTTGTGTGTAGAGAGCACCTGTAACTAGTCAGCTAAGTGTAGCGTTGAATAGTAGAAGAAGTGTGGCGCAGAATGAAGATTTACCTGAACTAATATGACATAAGCCACCTTTTTAAGCTCAAAAATATTGGGGCAATGTGAAATGGAGACAAGATGCTTGTGTATCTAGTCAGAAGAGTGTGTGTTGGTGGGCCTCTAATAATTGTGTGTTTTTTGCCGTGGCACCTCCAATGAAAGGGACACCCAACAAGGAGTGGGTGGAAAAATTTGACCCCTTTATCATTTCCTTCACACATCCTTTTGGTTGGAAAGGGTCAAAGAGGAGTTTGACACGTAAACTTGTAAATTATATTCTGGCTTATTTTATTTTAAACACTCTTAATAGACGAAAAATGGGGTGAACTGTGAAAAGAATCACTCATTTGATAAAAGTGATAGCTCATTTCAGAGCCTGTGAAACTAGGAATATTATAAAGTGTATTTTCTAAGACAAAATTTTAGGAATCCATAATGCAAACAGCAATTGTAGAATAATGATCGAAAACGACGGTTTTCATACTTTTTGGGTACTGCTGTGTTATACATCGCCCTTCCCCCAACTCTTTATAATCCACCTCCTCCCCTCCCCTCCCCTAAATACTTGGGTTTTCTAGGTACATTGACCTTATGAAAAGCATTTTTTGACCCTTTTAAAAGGGGTTGAGGGTTGTATAGGGAGGGGAAGGGACTAGTAAGGGTTTACTTTCTAAGGAGGGCCCACTTAAGAAAAGAGAAGATCTCGAACATGGTTTCCCTTGCAGGGCTCTACCGCATAAAGAAGCTCTGGTATGCATGCTGCTTTCATGCATCCAGGGCTTCTTCTCGAGTGATATATGTCTCAGGTATGTTTGTGTGCGCATCTCAACTCCAAGCCCCCGTCGCCTTCTTAAGGGGCATAGACTTACTTATGAGACTAATCTGAACAAAATTCTTAAGAAATAAATGCATTTAAAGCCTTTTTTGCCATAGTCCAGTGAGAAAAAGATGATAAAAGCGCAAAAAAGGGCAAAAAAATTGCACAGATGGGTTTTATTGCAGCAGAAAAAACTGCCTTAATCGCAAAGGACCGGCCCAAAACGACTCGTTTTACCGTTTTTAGGCACTAAAATAGTCTAGAGGTGGATGGGACACGTATTTAGCGGTAATTACATTGGGGTCTATAAAATAGAATGAGTATTCAGGATAAGACTTGCAATTCAATACCTAACCGTTTTGGATCTACCCCATAAAATGTAGAATATTTAAGTCAGAGGAAAACTCACTGCTACTAAAACACGCAAAAAGAAGGTTTACAAAAGGAAGAGCCATTTATATAGACTCGAGAAATACTCCAACTACTACCTAGTAAATTTGTTGACAAGATAGCCTTAACTTCCTGCTCGCCCACTCCCTAGTCTGTTGTCTCCCCAACAGCAACAACTCAACAATTGTTATCTTTGCAAACATTATTTTAGGTGGTCTATTCCAGAAAAGCTGGTATCAATTAAGAGGAACTTCTAATAGTGCAAGCTATGACAAAAGGAACAAAAGCAAAACACAACAAGTGGACCATGCCTTTTTCTCGGTATATAGCCACTTAACTACGTTTCTTTAGCGGTCAGTACGCCATACTCTTAAAGCTGTATCTGTATATTGGAAAAAATCCCTGTAACGTTAAATATTCCTTGGTACTACTGTATTATACCGAGCCCTCAAGTAAGGGTTTTTTTTTTGGGGGGGGGGGTATATCCAGTAGAGTGTATTCCTCAATACACTCATCATAGGCCTGCTGGATGGTCTGTGCACCGACTCAACCAAGTGGGTGTCCACTTAGTTTAATTTGTGAAAAGCCCTGAGCTGGATCAGAACAGCTGAGAAATACTTTTGAGTGTAAACCCAAATAAGTTGAAGATTAAAGGTGAAGCCCAAAATAAATAACCTTTTTAAATACTCAAAAAATTTTGAATAAAACAAAGTAAATTTGCCAGCTCAGCTATTAGAGTGCATTCAGTCAACAGAAATTAATTTAAGAGCGTTTTTGTCTGAGAGAAGTGGAAACCTTATCAACTGCACTGAATCAGGTTTCTTTTCGAGCATTTTTAATTTGACTGCAGGCATTACTTCAAGACTCCTGAGGCACAAGAGCTTAATTTTTTTTTTCTTAAGTAGAATGTATTTGCATATGCAAAACATTACTGCGTCATACAGATTGTATCTATTGATGGAAAAATTTGCAGTTTAGATATCTTGGATGAAAGTACTCAAAAACTAAGTGTGCCTACAAATGCTATATTAGCAGGGCTTCTAAATGTACTTTTTAAAAAGATTTGTACTTTTTTTTAGGTCCACAATCTTTATCTTTTTCAATGTACTTTTTAAAAAGATTTGTACTTTTTTTCGGTCCCTGTAA
>BBSZ01009694.1:0-20744 GCA_000981365.1 Subanguina moxae
TTGTTTGAGCATCTTTTGACATGTCTTTATTTTTCTAAATGAAGATAAAAATATTATTTTTTAAACACTATGATCGCTTCTTTAATCCCTTTATAGCAATTCATATACGCTAAAAACGGTATGAAAGTTGTTTTTTAAAGTTTTTTATACCAGAAATTAGGTTGTTAAACTATATTAGCCGTGTTTATATTAGCCATGTTTCTTGCTCCTTACTCGGTTCGGGTACCCGTTTTGGGGATTAGAACCGAAACCCGGTTTTTTTTTCGGGTTTTGGTTCGGCTACCTGAAAATTGTGGGTATCCGACAACCTTATTTCAAATATGAATTGACTTAAGCTCATGTTGCCTTTTGAAAAGGGTTTGTTGAATCGGAAATGCCATCCTTCATGCGCATTATTAGTTCTTAGTTTCTTATCAAGGAAAAAGTGGTGCCAGTTCTACAGAGTGATTTGACAGAGTGGATCAATAATTTGCCTTTTTGACGAACGTTTTTTTCTAAGTAACTCAATGAAAGACAAAGTCAGCAACTATGCCCTACAAGCTGTTCAAATTATTTTCTGATTTTTTTTGTTCAATTGCATCCATTAGTCCCTCAAAAGCAACTTCATCCAGTGGTGGCAAGCAAGAGCCGTAAAGCTTCTTATTAGTTCTTTTATTTCAGCAGCGGCATACAACTGATAAAATCAAAAACATTACAAAAACATGGCTTTTAATTGGGCAATTCTTACCTTACTAAGTTATAAATTTATTTATTTTTTGCTGCATAATTATGATTAGTAAAATAAAACCTCGTTAAATTGATGTCCACTGTTTCTTGTAATTTTCTTTTGGAAGAGTTTGTCTTCTTTTGCCATAGAATTGTCAATTCCCATAGCTATTGATCTGAGTGTCGTTGGTTTGGAGTTTGATCCACTGTTACCAGGTATTTCAATGCTCACAAAATCATCACTAGTTGGCTTCAAAATGGGAATGTTTTGAGACTCTTCACCGCTACATAAATTTTTCTTGGCAGCACTTGATTTATTCCACCAATTATTGCCTGTGCTCATCTCTGCAGCTTCATCAAAAACTGCCAGAAGCTCGAATTTTGAGCTAGAAGGCACAAAATCGCCAGTATCTCTGTCTGTAATCGTATTTATAGGCACTGTCTTCGGCTTAAACAACGAATAATTTTGCAAAAAGGTATAAAATGGTCAATTAAAAACCTTTTTCTTTTTATTTTTTTTGCTTTCCACCATCACCTCTGTGCTTGATGGTTCATTCTCTTCGGTTGAATTAGGCATTGTCGATTCCCTAGCCCTCAGTTTTTCTTGCATACCTTCAGGCCAAATATCTGGTAATGGGACAATTGGCCTTCTCTTTGTTCTCTCAGCAGCTTGGGCAGCTCTAGCGGTTGCGGCCGCATTAAACAGCTCTTTGGTGTTGCCTTTTGCCCACACTGATTGCTGTTTTGGTGTGTCCGAGGGGGCAGAGCTTGTAGATCTTTCACTTACGAGACTTGGAAACTGCTCGCCCGATTGTAGAGGCACGGGAGCCTGGCTTGTTGGCATTCTCGTACTTTGGTTAGAAATCTTTAATACGAAAAACAGGGTAAATCCATTCTAAATCCACCAAAATCTAACCTTCCGAGCTGGTGGCGCTCCATAAGGTACAACATTGGCTTCTAGAGTAGGGAAATCACTAGAAGACTGAGTGTTGTATGCAGAACGGATAATACGGACTGGTTGGTGCCCTGACTGAGCAGAAGGCACTATGGTAACATTTTCGGGGCGAAGAGTAGTATTTGGTACAATCTCGAGCTGGTCTTGTTGGCAAGACTGACCACGAGAGTTGAGCGCAGAGTTGCGAGTGTATTGGAAGTCAAGTTGGATGGGTCGTTCACCAGCATTCTGGCCAGAATGTTGCTTGGCCTGCAAAAATTAGTTAAGTTATTAGAATTTAGAAATTTTTTAACTTATTAAGTTTATTTAATTATTAGAATGAAATCAGTTACCTTATGAACATTAAGCTCCATTTGAGTACGAAAAACAATGCCCATAGCTTCACAATCTCGATTGTCACAGGGAACATGGGTCCTCTTGTAGTGACGAGTCAACTCGTAATGATTTCTAAATATTTAATTAAGTAGCTGAACTCGCTCCTTCTCATATCTCATAGCTCTACGTTTTACCACTCCTAAATATCACCCTCACCACCATTAAATGAGCTTTAAACATCCATTAAAGTAGTAGCGGACATAATCAGCTATACATTCGCTTCGAGACTAATTTTCATCACAATTGCTTTGTTTACACCGAGGGGACAACAACTGACCATTGGCTGTAGCCACTAGGTGTGTTCAAAATGAGTCGCCAGTCGCTAATCGCTGTCAATCGCTGGTCGCCACAAGAATTATTCTTTCAACAAGCGGTTTGCTTAAATTTGGCGAACAACAAACACTGCGATTTTACCATACAACTGCTCGTTAAAACGTACAGCCTTTGGAAAAAAATTAAAGGGATCAAGAAAAGGAAGAAGGGACAATACTATGATTTTTGTACAATTTACTTACTCTTACCTGTAAAACACGTTATTTGCACCATCGGCATCACAAATTTGACAGAAATAGTGGTCTTTTCGTAGATGCTTATACTGTCCCTCCTCATCATAAAACCTTTGGTCGCAGAACAGACATTTGGGATGGCCTAAATAATTGAATAATGAGGTGTTGATCCAGGCAGGTTATCACCATCTTTTTACTCACATTTTTAACCTTATCTGTACCCGCAGTAACCATTATTGAACTTAAAGATAGAGGTAAGGATAAAAATCAAAAGGAGATACCAAGGCAAACTTTTACGATTAGTGTTAGTTTGCTAAAGTTTTTAAGCCTAAGCATTCATCTTGATTTTCAAATTTTAAATTATTTTTAAACTAATTTTAGAATTAGATCACATAGTTAACATTTGAAAGTTAAAGAAAGCCATTTACTTCGTCAAAAGTACAATTTTTGGTTGCACACAACTATTTAAGGTCACCATCATATCAAAGTTAAGTAACAGCAACATTGGTGCTAAGTCAGCGTACAATCGAGATTTCTGTTTAACACTTGACCAAAGCGTTAATGAACACGTCCAGATCCAAAAGTTAGACGTAGAGGTATAGGTTAGGATACAGGTGCGGTTAAAAATGGAAAAGTAGAAGATAATATTGTTGTTTCCACTTTAACCTATACTTTTATCTCGACCTCTACTTTAACCTATATTACCTCAGTACTTTTCTTCTTTGCATCGACCTTTCAGCGGTGTTGTAGACAAGAATAGTACTGTTATCTCTACTTTAAGAGTAATAATTAAAGTTAAGAGTAAAGATGGTGACTAGGTGCTTTTTAATCAATTTTTATCACCATGAAAACCATCATCTAGCTGATTTCCCTCCCCATTCATGTGCTTCAATAAATTGTTCTTAGTGTACGTTTTTCTATCTTTTGTCAGCACGTTCACATTCTCAGTGCACAAGTAACAGAAGGAAAGTTGGTGGACATTGCTCATGTGTTGGTGAAGGCCCGAAAAATTAGCAAACGACATTTCTTCCCCTCTAAAACCAGATATATAAAATTTTAGAATAGTTCTCCGGTTACACTCCTTGGTCTTAGTCGACTTTTTAATGTTTTTTGTATTGCAAAGAGATTTTTAAATTTCACCTGATAAATTAGTGATTAGCACATTAAATATTTAAATTATAATTATTTTTCAGTTTTACAATTACCTTTTTTTTTACAATACGTATTTATTATTTATTTTTTTAACAAAATTGTAAGAACAGGGCTGTTAAAGAGAGCATTTATTGCTGTATTATTTTATGAAAATGAAATAGATGTAGGCAAAAAATTGACAAATATACTGTGTCGTCCTGTGTATAAAATAATACAAATGTAGGAGGAGGTACTTGGACCACGACCTCAAACAACCTCCGTTTTTTAACTCCGTGAAAAGCCAACTGATACTGAAATATAGTCTAGTAGCGAAAATAATGTTAGATGTATGATGTCTTCGGATAAAGCATATACAAAAACTTTAAAAAGTCGACTTCACTCAATCTCAAAGAATGCAAATATGGGACAAAAGGTGTTAAGAAAATTATACCTAGAGCAGCAGATATGGCATTTGTGAGACATGTAGCTTTTGAAGCATTCTATACCATACTCAGTCTCAAATTTTACACCATAGTTTTGAATATCATTAAAGGGAATCGTTTGTTTGGGCAGCTTGCATTCACCAGAAGAAGGCGAGGACTGCACAAAGTAGAGCTGAATTCAATTTGGTATTTTTGCAATTATTAAAAGTTAGACCTACAGTGTCGATTTGCATGCGACACTGAGGACAAGCCTTTGACTCTCCAAGGATTCTCACTCTAAGCGCACATTCCATGCACATAGGATGAAGACAGGTTCCAATGCCAAACAAGTCAGACTGTTGACAGCAAATCAGGCAGTTCTTGGTATTACCGGTCATTTTAACACCCGCATGGTCAATGCGATTCTGCAAGATATGATAGATGTTAGTACAGTCAAACCTCGATATAACAAACCTCCGATATAACGAAACCCTCAATATAACGAACATTTTGGCTAGTCCCCAGGGGTTCGTTATATCGATGTTTGACTGTAATCTTACGTGTAACTAAAAGTTACATAATGTCTGATAAAAGATGCTAAACATCTGATATTAAAAATATATTTGTTTTGGACAGCTGAAAATAATTCAAGATTTTTGAACAAAATAGAGTTAGTCTTTCAAAAACGAAACAAAATCTGGACAAGCTCAGCTCTCTTTTTTCTGTAACTCATTTGTGCTTTTTTTCGCACTTTTTTGCCCTTTTACCATGTTTTTCTCACTGGACTATGACAAAAAAGGCGTGAAATGCATTTATTTTTCCAAAATTTTGCTCGGATTTTATCTCACAGGTAAGTCCGTGCGCGCATCTCAAACTCTGAAATCGCCTTCGCCCCCTCCGGCGGCGTACGGGGCTTGGAGGCTTACCGCAATTTGAATTCTCACTTAGTATGATTTATAAAATAAATATATTTTTAGACTTCTTGTCAGAATGCTTTAATATTATATTATCGAGCTTAATTGCTGTTGAAAGTTAAAATAAATGTAAAAAGTTTCAATTTAAGTGTCACTCTCTTTTTGACCCAAAAAGCACAAAACTTAAATTATCTTGACAAAAAAAAATATTTGCCTTAGTCTTTTACGTAATTTTTTGCAAAAAATTGCAAGATAAAACTTTAATTTTTAAAGAACAAAATCGGACTTACTCTAACACTCTTTTGTCTATATCCTCCTGCCCTAGGATAAGTGCTTGTATTGCTGATGTTGTTGTGCATAGTTTGATTGCCACCCCCTTCTCTCTCAAACCGCTTTTGCCTAGAACCATCTTCGACATGTTCTCTTTTATTCATCTCATAGTTCTGTGGGCTCGTTCGGTTAGAAGATTTTTTAGGTGGAATTGCTTTTGTTGGACCTGGTCTATGACTGGAAGACAGTTTAGGTCCATTTATAGAAGGCTCAAATCCAGGCGGTGGACCACTGGCTGAGCCATTAGAAGCTTTCTGATTTCTATTAAAAAAATTAGAAGGACGATAAGAGTTGAAGGATTCTGACTCATCTGGCTGTCCTTTTCTATGGTGTTGCCGAGAATTGGCGGAAAGGTTTTTAGGTCGACTACAACTCGCATCAATAATGTTATTGACAGTATCTCTAGATTTTGCATCATTTGCTGAAAAACCAGGTGGATGGGAAAAAGTGTGGGGAAGCTCTTTAGCGGCTGAGTTGGGTTGGGCATTGCTCGTGTTCGACATACTAATTTTCTCTAGTAAGACTAATTGATAGATAAGAGTATCTGAAAAAAAAATATGATAAATAAATAGTGCAGTGAGAAAGTATATTCCACGTCTTTTGCTAGGTGATCTGCCCACAAACTGAGTCAATGGAGAAAATATTAAGAAACTCCGAAATTCCTTTCAATTCATAAGAGGCAATTCAAAGACGAATTATTTATTTGCTAATCAGTACCTAAAACAGGTACATTCAAAACTCGCGATAACATAACTCCAAGGGACTGGCGGCAGAGTTACGTTCATGGGAGTTTACGTTAATCAAAGTTTATGCTATTAGAAACGTCGTTTATTTTATTTCCTACACTTGCTTTACGTTTTTTGAGAGTTTTTCATAAAATAATACATAATTTATTGGCAAAAATCTAACAAAAATCAGACCGCGCCAGACTTCGCTTCCTTTGAAATTCTCAAGCTCATATGCCGTCTTCTACAGCTCTGATTGGCTTTGCTCTTCAGTCAGCGGTCTTGCTCTCAGCCTGTTCCTCAACTGTTTTGCCAGTTCTTAACAAATTAATTCGCGCGCTTTTTCCTAAAGCAATCATGTTAGAACCAGTAAGCAAAAACCAATCTTACTAAGACCCTAAATCGGATCGTTTTAGCTTCGCATTGCCCTGAATCACTGCAAGAACGCAATTTCTAGACTTTCCTGCTTCACTGGCTGAATTCGAAAACGTTTTGCTTCTTCTCCTTCATCAATTGCCTTAAGAATATTTACCTTCTTTTTGAGAATCGTTTGAAGTGTTTTTTAGATTGCCAGGTTGAATTCAGATTGCCAAGCTGAAGTGCTTGCTGAGTTCCGTCAGAGATTTTCTTGCTGAAGCATGAATAATATGTGTTTTTTCATCCAAAGTGATGATTCAGCACTTCTTGCTCGGAGTTGCCATCTTTAAAAGAAAAAAAGCAGCAATTTCAGCAAAAAACAAGAACAAGAAAATGGTGACAAAATGCAAGCACATTTAAACGCGAAAAAACTTTTGAAAATTAGAAAAGTTGAATTTTTTGTGTTGAGGCAACTCTTTTACGTTAATGAGAACGTCTATTATTGGGCCGGGACCGGCTGGAGAGTTACCTTATTGAGAGTTTTACGTTAATGGAAATGTATTTTAGAAGGATTTCTTTGAAGACCAACCAAACTGACTCCAGGGTTACGTTAATGACAGTTTTACGTTAAACGGAGCTTACGTTATTGGGAGTTTTGACTGTAATGATGTTTGTTTAATATACGAATAACATTCGAAACGCGTGAGTTTAAAAACGAAAATAATTTATTTTGATAACTACGCAAGGCGTATTACTCAGCACATAATCAGACTATTAAAAGAAAAGGAACGCTTTACATATGTACTAAATATAAAACTAAATTTAACCCTTATAAACAAAATAAATAAATACGGGTTGCGTATCTATTTAGGCAAATTATGTGTTTTGACTGGTAAAAATTTAATATCTATAAAAATTTAAAACACAATTAAAATCGCGTATTACAGAAAATGGAATGGTGCGAACAACTGTACAAGACACATGCTTGAACGTACTTTCAGTTACAGACAAACGCTTAAAAAGGATGTCCATTAACGTACAAGACACATTCTTGAACGTACTTTCAGCTACAGATAAACGCTTAAAAAGGATGTCCATTATTGTTAGCTGAATATTTCTTGAAGTTTATCGATAGGAAGGCGCTAATTAAAGAGGGGTGTATTTCATTACTTTTTATTATATACCTCATTAGAGTCATTATTATTTTGAAAACAAAGATGTCCTTATGCGATTGCATTTTAATGACAAGTACAAACTTGAACGAGAAATGGCTTTATGCCAATTTCTCATAAAAATAACTTGAGTCCTTTTATTGCTTGTTAAAATATATATTTTAAAAATACTAATTCTCTGAAAAAATCAGTTTCCACAAGTTTTATTAGCCACTTTACATGAGGTAATATTTTTCTAAAAGATATACTGTGTATACCATCAAGCTAAATGAACCACCATCGTACATTCACTCAACACCCCAGCTCCTCTAGTTTGGTTAACAACAATGACAAAATCATGATTATTGGGAACAGTACCAGACAAGGTACGATGTCTTCTTCTGTTCAGAAGCTAGAAACGGTACGAGATCCCAATAATTATTCAATTCCGTTTTCTGCAGCAGGCAGGATCATCCAGCAGCGCTCTTCCCCATCCTCAGGTTATATTGGCTCTAGCAGACCCCATCATTTGACAGATGCGCGTCCTTCCACTACAAGCACTGCTGGAAAGGCGAGAACCAAATAAAAAATTTTGTCGTTAATCTTTATCAATTTAGGTGGCTGAAGTGTTTCTAACAGCTTCGCATGCCTTTCAAAAGCTAGGTGACCTCATACTGCCCCTCCACACCCCTATTTCAGAGAGCAGTGACAACAACAAATGGAGCGATCGTGATGTGGACAGACTAAAAGAAGCCCTTAGTCGGTTTGCTCAAGAACTGGATAGCATTTCTGATAGCGTGCAGGCGCGAACAATGTAATATTTTTAGTTCTTTTAGACCGCTAGTTTTAATTTAAATCACAATAGGTTTTTATAACTTTTCAGCAAACATATCAAAACCGACATTAAACGCTACTCAACTATCGGTCAGTCAGACATGCGCACTCCACTCAACTACACCAACTTGTTAGAAAGTACTGGCTCGAACATCACTCCTTCTCAGCAAACCCAATCTTTCGAGAAGTCTCTGGAGTCTAGTCAAAATGATCCAGAACTAGAGTCTATGGCCTACAGTGAGAGCAGTCAAATGGACTCTTCTCTCAGTCAACAACAACAGCAATACACCTCTTCTCCACCCAGGTTGCAGCAAGAACATGCAGGAATGACCAGCCACCACCCTCATTTAAGAACCAGAGTAGTGCATCTGGCTAATCCAGTCAACCAAAACCAAATGGCTGGAACTGGTTTTAGATGTGGCTCCACTATTATCAAAAGACAGGTCCCTACCTACATTAGCAGTGGGATGGGTGGAAGCGTGATGTATGGAGGAGGGTCAGGTAAATCAAGTATTAAAAATAATCTATGATATAATTTTCGAAATAAAAAAGAATATTTGCAGGACCTCCTCCACTCAAAAAACCTATGAATTTAGTAGAAGCACATGGCTCGGGCGTAGGGGTGGCCTCAAACAAGCGTAAGTCTATTGGTAATCAAAAAGTATGCTTGTTCTAACACCGTATTTTTTCTAATAAGCCCCTGGGGGCTTATTTTTTAATCCCCCAAAAAGCCTGAATTTTTTTTTGTTTTTTTTTAGATCTTGAGATTTTGAATAGCCACCGAATATTGAAAAAGCAAAGTCGGTAAAGTTTGTGAAATTAATGCACTAAACAGCGAAGCAAAAAAAAATTGCTCAGAAATATGGATTTCGAAAGTGAGGGGTGGGTACTTATTAGGGAGTGGAGGTTAATTAGAGAAAATACGGTATCTAAAGTGAAGTATGAGAATTGGGAACTCTTTCAAGAAGTATTCGCAAACTTAGGTACTGCATAAAAAATTTAAATGCTTTATGCAACCATAAAAAAACCATTTTTTGGTAAAGAAAAATAGTTTTAGGGGACCAATACTAGGTTAAGCATTTTTAATTTGAAATACAACAAAAAGCAAGCCTTGAAAATATAGAAAGAACAATATATAAGATAATATTACTTTTGGCATCGTATTATTGTCGTAAAAGGTGGCGCAAAAAAAGATGACAATTTTCGCTACGCTGTCTTTATGGGCATGAATTTATTCATTTGTTAGCGAAATGAAGTGCACTTTAAGTTTTTTCTTTTGCGTCAACAACCGCAAATCTCTATGAGCAATACGCTTAATTTATCTTCTTGATATCCTTATCACTTGGTGTTTTTCGCTGAGAAAGATTCCTTTGAGGTATCCTTGGAGAGCTAACGAGCAATTGACCGGCTACTGTGATGTTTGCCTCTGTTCTCGCTTCTCGCTGATGAAAATGTCAGTTGCTCAGCAGAAAGCAGACGGTCAAAATCAGCGACGACGGAGGAAAACATCACAGTAGCCGGTCAATTGCTCGTTAGCTCTCCAAGGATACCTCAAAGGAATCTTTCTCAGCGAAAAACACCAAGTGATAAGGATATCAAAAAGATAGATGAAGCATATTGCTCATAAAGACTTGCGGTTGTTGACGCCAAAAAAAAACTCAAAGTGCACTTCTTTTCGCTAACAAATGAACAAATTTATGCCCATAAAGACAGCATAGCGAAAATTGTCATCTTTTTTTTTGCGCCATCGTGTATTTTCTATTAAAAATTTTACCTAGATATAGAAATATTAAATCTGGGACTCTTAATGTCTTTAAAACTGATTTATATTAGGTCAGCAGCAGCCTTCTACACCTCCTACCACCTTTCGACCAGTAAGAAATGAGCCACAACAAAACTTAGGAAGTTCTCCTGCACCTACTCCCAGGATTACAAGGAGCAATGAAGCCGCAGCTAGACTTTGAAACTTCTCCATTAAAAGAATTATTTCTGTTGCCTTTGTTAAGTCATCTGCTTTTTATTTACCAACTTAAACTAGATTTAAATACAAGTTTTATATAAACCTTTTATTTTACATCTCTAATTAATAATGGTCTAATACAATAGTCTTCCCGTAAGTCATTATTGAGATAGTCAAAGAAAAAAACAATCCAAGTGGGAGCATCTTTGTCGACTTTAGGAGTCTTTTTCAAATATTTGAACATTGTTTTGGCCGCGGCGATGTTTCGGCGTGGCGTTATTTTGTCACGTACCGCGGTTTTCAGGTTTTTATGTAGCTTGCAGCAGGCCCATCCAAAAACCAATATATTTTTTGTCGCTTTATCAAAGAGGGAGGATAACTTGCATTATTATCAATTACAATCTCCTGAAATAAAATAACAAAATCAGGTCAACAACAAAAAAACTCGTGAATGCAACCTTAACAACTTTGGCTTTAGATTCGCCAGTCACTAGAAAGGCAAGATTGTGAGCTATGTTTAGCACAGGTAGTGTCACAGTGACACGTCTAGCCGGAACTTTGGGAGAGTCTTCAATTGGTGCTATCCATTTCTCTTTTTCCTACAAATTTGCAGTTACAGTCAACGTTGAATATAACAACGCTCATAAGTTTAATACCTCCAGAGTTTGCCAATTAATTTATTGACTGACAATACCGCAGCAAAATATTAAAACTTTGGTATTTTTTTACAACAAATAGAAACCGGGTCCAGTGTATATAAGCACCCAAAACTGTCAGATTTTTTAAAACAAATTGTAGATTTAAAATTGCTGCTTAAGCTTAGTACTTTATACCTCGAGCAAAGGATGGCCAGGAAATAGTGAGCAGGTGTGTCCATCGCTGCCTAAACCTAAGAAGAGAATATCAAATACGGGACAGCCATCTTTGTTCACACTAGTGCTGTTTTCCTTCAAAGTCTTTTCAAAAAAAGACGCAGCAAGACTGGCTGTAAAATACAAATAAGCAAAAAAAGTAGTTCCAAAACTACAAACCATCTTCAATGTTTTCAACCTTGGCAAAAATGTCGCTAAATCCTTGCGGAAGTAGGTTTAAATACGCTCCCACATTATTCTCAGGATCATCCAAGGATACCAATCGTTCATCCACTGGAAACAGGCGGATCCGGCCTAGTTGTTTTTGATCATACTGCTTTAAAATTGGACATAAAACAGTGGGCATTGAACCACCTAAAAATGTTAAGTTGAAATGTTTATAAAAAAGTAATTTAAAACAGAATGACCAGAAACTCCAATAGTGATTGTTTGTTGATCACTCCTTTCGTTGAAGATGTTGGTCAGAAAGTCTTTGACTTTTTGACTATATTCCTTCTCATTATTGCTTACATAAACAGTGTGGTTAGTCATTATTGATTAAAAGTTTTAGTTCAATTAGTTGGAAAATAGTTTAAATATGATTAAGTGAATATCAAATGAACAACAAATCTTTGTTAAAACGTAAGAAAGTCACACCACACACATGAGTCAGAGCTGTTGCAAGACCACAAAAATATACTTCAAATGAGGAACAGAGATTATGGCGTTCTTTCTATTGGTATCTATTTGACATTAGTTTAACATAAATTATAGTGAGACTTATTTTTTGAATTGAAATTATGTCAGGTATAAATATATTTTTATTAGGTTCGAAATCACTCTACAATGATGTATACGCGCAATGATTTAAGTGAAATTTTAAAGAGTCACGCCTGGTTTCTCCCCTACACATGTGTGCTAAAATTTTTTTTTTCAAACTTTGATCAAAACGATGAATATGAAAAGGCAATTAATAACAAAATTGTGATTCGCGCCATATATTAATCACTACAGATGCTACAGACGATGTAGTGAGTCCACTTTTTAATTGAGTTTAAATTTTCTAAAAGTAAACTTTTAAAGATTCTTATTTAGGACAATACCTTTTGTTAAGGACCATCACAGAAGAGGTGATATAAAAAACGTGAATTGAATATTTTTCCTTTTCTATCAGCAATATACTTTACATGAAATAAAGAATAAAATATTGAAATATTTTCTAGCTCTGCTATAACAAAGTTTTCATTAATTTCTTAAATACTTAAACCTTTTCAAAGAATAGAATTGAGAGCTTTGTTTTATACACTTCTAGTGTGCCTTGCATTACGGGTCAAGAACATGTTTTCGAGTCGAAAGAAGGATCGAGACAAGGACTCTATCGACTTTTCTGTAATATTTTATATTTCTAATATGGATTTATAAAAAGCCAATTATAGAGCATCCACTCTAATGAAGGAGGAGTAGCTGAAGGGTTTGACTTCAAAGCCCTCACCGACAGGGAGCTGGATGCCATGTTCATGAAAAACTTGGTAAATTTGTTATCCTAAATTTTGCAATTATCTTTTTTTCTCCAATTTAGGCAGACATGAACATCAAAAAAGACAATGCTAATGAAATGCTTAAAAAATTTGACAGAGAAAAGAAAATTCAAATGTGTCAGCAAGGGGTAAATTAATGGACGGATATGCAAAGTGGTAATAGTTTTACATTTAGCAACGCGCCAAATTCGATATTCCAAACAAAGAAGTGAGTCAGAAATTTATATACCGTAGAATCTCGATTTAGTGTAGTCTTGGGCTGTACATCATAATTTACGCTAAAATTTATTACGAGGTACATTTGTTACGCGGTCGCTTTGTTACGCCACGAAAATTTGCACATACTCATTTACAGTACTCATTTTTTGAAAGAATTTTTTTTATTCTGAGGTACCCTGGTAGGCAAAATAAAAACCTCAAAAATCCGAAATCCGAAAACAGAATTTCAAAAAGAGGCTTGCTTGCTGAGATATGATCAAATTAGGAGAAAAGAGGATAAAGACTAAGTTCGCGCCTGGCTATGATCACATCTCAGCAACCAAGCCTCTTCTTGAAATTCTGTTTTCAAATTTGGATTTCTGAGGTCTTTTTGCCTACGAGGGTGCCTCAGAATAAAAAAATCCTTCAAAAAATGAGTACTGTAAATGAATATATGCAAATTGTTGTGGCGTAACAAGGGACCGCGTAACAAATGTACCTCGTCACAAATTCTCGCGTAAATTATGGTGTACAGCCGTAGTCTTGATTTCGTGTATATTTTTTTCCGGTCCCCAGCACCTACACTAAATTGAGACTCGACTGTACCGTATTTCCTGTTACAGATGGCTATGCTCATTCTACGACATATTTTTCAACTTTTTTTACGTCCAAATTTAGACATCCCCTTTTTATTACTGCACACAGATGAGAGAAAGTCTAAGCACAAAAGATGAAGAGCAAGTGAAAAGCCTTCTTCAATCACTACGCATCTCACTTGGAGCTATGTCCATCAACTGGGTGCGGGAGGTAGCCTTTTAAAAATAGCCCTAATGTCTTAAAGGATACCAGTTTAGTTTGAGCGAGAAGGAGGATTCCAGCTCCTAGTCACAATTTTCGATCGTCTTATTCAACGAGCAGAAAAATATCAGAAAGAAGAGGCACACGAGCAAGAACACGATGCACTGGTGGTGTGTCTGCTGGAAACGGTCAAATGCATTCGATGTATCATTAACACCACGGTAGTCGACATTACATAAAATGTTGGAAATATAAAGAGAACATTTAGCCAGGAGCACAATTTTTTTTGCAAGCAGACTCCTTGATGTGTTACAAATTGATTGACGCACTTCATGTGCTTAATTCAATGAGATCACCTAAATATGAAGCAGCAATTGCTGCTATCTTAACTTTGGTGTGTCCAGCCTTGCTGCTAGGCGAACAACAGCCAAATCTCTATGAAACGGCCGGGTTAGTTAAACTTTTGAGAAGGTGAAACCAATTTATTTGGCTTTAGCTATGGGCTTATGCTCAGAACTTTGACAGCAGTGGCTGAAAAGCGTGGCACAGAAAGATTTGCATGCATTGTTGGCTGCTTACGACACAATAACTCTGAAATACTGGTAGTGTTTTCGGGTTTAGAAAAATTGCGTTGAAATAACGGTTATAAATTAGCGACAAGCCCTAACATTTATCAACATTCTGCTCTCCGGCATAGATGTCTCTGATTGGCAGGTACGCATATTGTGGAGGACCGAGTTGATGGCTACTGGACTCAAAAACATTATCCCCGTAAAATAGCCCACACCAAAATCTATTTTTGTTAAAAAGTCAGCGTTTGCAGTTGATTGAAGATAGGGCTGAACGAGATGATAAAATCCAGCAGGCCTACATAACTTTTGACAATGAGAAAAAGGCAGATTATGAGGATCTTTTAAAAAAATACAGCGAATTGTTTGTCTTACATTTAACATGATTAAACACATAAAAATATAGGATAAGTGATTCAGAAAAGGAGACATAGAAAACCCTAGAGATTGCTTCAACATGCTCATGGCTTCTTGCAAAGACACAGAATGTGAAGACTACCTTTTGGACATTGGTATCAGACTTCTCCTGACCAATGATCGAAAATACAAGAAGTAAGCTGAGAGCTATGGATAAAATAGCTTCACAACCACTATTTTAGACTTACTTACTTCAAAATGTTCACGAGGTGTAAGTTTTATATTGATGGAATATTCTTTTCCGGTACTTCTGCACCCTGGACCCTCATGCTATTTTTTGTACTATGTCATAATGCTCCAAGAAAAACGCTTTATTGACTTTCACAACAAATAACAATTTTTTTGCATACGTAGTACCTACTAAGTGTTTCAAGAAGTAATAGAATGTATCTTCACCCTTGAAGATAAGTCTTAGGCGACAAGCCTTAGGCGAGTTAGAACTTAAATTGTAGCTTATCGTTTCAGCTACAATTTGGGTCGTAAATTGCCTGAGAGTCGTCTACAAAATGTAGGTCAAAAACACAATGCCAAAAACATGATTTTGAATTAGGGCGGGGCATTCTATTAGAGAGAATACGGTAACTGACTAGATGGCTTCTGGAGTGCCGTACTCTTTCTTGTTACGGTGCTTTTTCTTTTTATTTTATTTTTTATTTCCGATGGAGGTTCTCAATCTTCTATATTGTGGTGTGTCTTTTCTGTGTGTGTACTTCGGGATCGTTTGTATCAACAAAATGTCTTAAATGGTTTGCAACATAGTGTTCATTTTACTTCTCCATTTCAATGTCATTGATGCATAAATCTGCTGCAAAAATTAGAATAACAAACATGATAAATAAAGATGAGCAAAAGAGCAAAGTAGACGATGATCTGGTATGGGGGTCCAGGGTGCATGAGAACCTACAGTTTTTCCAACGTTTTTTGCCATTTGTCATTTTGTTAGTCAGTTTTCAGTTCTCTCAGAAGTAGTTTTCGCAGACATGGGCTATGGACCGGATTTCAATAAGCCAATTGAATTTACAACACACCTTGGTGAAAGAAATTATCTGAGTAGATTGCAGACTTTCTGGAAAATTTTTTAGATGAGATGCTGCAACAAATTGAAAATGATCCCGAATCAAATCGAATGAGCAAAAGACTTGAAACAGGTTTATATTACCATATATATTAATTTTATTTGTATTATCTGGTTATCAATTACTTTTTAAGCAATTAGGGCCAAACAAGAAGCTGTGGTGATGCAAAACAGATACTACCAAAAAATGGAAGAATTCAGGGAAGAAAGCGTCAAGCTTCGCAAACATGTTGGTGAAAAAGAAACCTATTTAGATCATAATTTTTGCAAGAAAGCATTTTAGATAATTAGCAAGTCAAGCCTTGTTCCTCCTCCCACTCATTGTGAACTTCCCCCTCCACAAGAAGTTCATCTGTTAAATATTGCAATCGAAGCTCAAGCAGCTTCAGAACATTCCACCACTCCTACCCCTCTGCCGCCTTCTCGTTCTTTGCAAAGGCGAGATGGAGAAGCAAAAACAGCAGGAGGTCCGCCAGCACCTCCTCCTCCACCGCCAATGTTATTGAAAAGGAAGAGTGGGGGACCATCATCCACACCCCCTCCTTCTCGCAAGATAGGAGCACCTCCAGCTCCACCTCCACCCAAGCTTATGGCACCTGTTGTGCCTGAAATACCTGATTACTTAAAGAAAAGAATGACGCGTTTAGCTGATGTGCCTATGAAGAAGATTCCCTGGAACTCGGAAATAGTAAGCTTGTTTTTATTAATTTTGTTAGCCAAAGTAAGATATGGTATTTCTTCTAATAGCTCCGCATACTCTAATAAGGTCCCGTCTCCAATTTAAGGGTCTGTATGTAAGTAGTGCTTTTTGATGTTTTAGAAAATTTGAATCACAGTGTCTTTTTGGCACTATAAGTCAAATCTCCTAAATGAGTCAAAATGCAAACACTGCTTTTGAGCACAAAATTCCGATTTTAATAGGACATGATAGACTAAAATGCGTAAAAAGTGGTCTAAACCGGTCTTTGAGAGAAAGCAACATATTTTAGTTTATCTGTTTTGCATTTAATAACTTTTTTGTAGATTAAACCAATGAATTTGAATAAAGACTCTTTGTGGGCAGGTAGATAAATAAAAGAATTACTAAAATTAATTGAACATTTTTAAGAGATTGATGAGTCGGAGGTAGCATCAGATGATGTTTTCGAAATCTTGAAAACCAGGTTTTCTACAACCAGGTGATTTGATACCAAAAAAATGGAGGTTAACCTATTATTTTTTAGCAAAAACCCTAGTACTCTGGCTGCTAATAATACCAAGTAATATTAGATGAAAAACAGTTTAACTTTAAATTTTATTTATAAAGAAACCAAGCCAAAACCAAGAAACCAATTGTTATCCAAGATGGCAAAATTCTTCAATCACTAGGTCAGTAAAATGTTGATGCTATTAAAGTATACCCCCGCCCAAAAATTTTTTTTCAAAGTCGTGTTTTAAACATTCTTCAGTAACTTTTATGCTCTAAAAGCGATTAAAAATGTGCTTTTAGCAACTTTTTTCATAAAAAAACCGATTTTTTCAAAAAAACAAAATTTAAATCTGAAATATGGGATTTGAACATGGTTTTGTTAAAAAAATTCCGGTTTGTTTTTCTGTATTGAAATTCTGGATTGTTTTTATGCATGCACAGTCATTTTCCAGTGATTTAATGGGGGGTATGGTATACTTTAGTAGGGTCAAAATGTTTTTAATTTTACTTCTAAAAAACCATTTTAGCAATTCTGCAAGGCTCTTGTAAACTGACATTGAAAGAGTGGCACAGAGCTATTTTACAAATTGATGAGTCTAAACTAAACGCTAATTTGCTGGAACAGCTGAGGCAGGTGAGCAACTTGTCAACTGCCTGAATAAATGTGAAGTACTTTTTTAGATTCTTCCCCCAGCCGATATCCTCAAACAGCTGAAAGAATGTGCTGAAAAAGAACTTCAAAATATGGTTGAAGGGGAACAGGTAAAGCACGAAAACGCTTTTTTGCTCATCTCTATCTGATTATTAGAGGTTTAGTTTGTTGCAACTTTGGCATCTATTAATTTTTTGACTATTCGCCTTGAAGCTATCCATTTGAAACTGTGTTGGCAGGACACTATTTCCGAACTAAAATCTTCCATTTCTATTATTGCCGAAGCTTGTGATGAAATTCGCCATTCTAAGGGACTAGCTTGTTTTATTTCAATTGGTTAGTAAATAAATTTGTAAGAAGTGAAAAATTCTAATGATGAAAGACATGATATATTCTAGTGCTTTTGGCCGGCAACTACATGGGGCGTACAAAGGCATCTAAACAAACTTTTGCCTTTGAGCTAAGTGCCTTAAATAAAGTATGCTTAGTTATTTTTCATTAGAGAAATGATGTGTTTGTTGTTTAGTTGATAGATACCAAAGATGTAGAGAATTCAGAAACTTTGCTTCATGTTCTAATCAGCTTGTTGGATAAGAAGTGGAAAGGGAACTTCAGCACCTTTGCCATTGAAGACTTTCACCATGTCACCAAAGCAACCAAAACTGATCTGACAGAAATTGGCAAGACCAAGGAGTCAATAAAAAACTCTCTTAGAAAGGCTAGTTTTAAAAATGTTTTTAAAAACACTGAAGTTAAGAGAAGCATTTACAGTTAATTGTAATAATTATAATATTTAAACCTGTTTTAAGTTTTTAAAATTATCAAAATATACACTTTTAGATTACAGCACACCTGGAAAAATATAGCAAGCAGTGTGAGACTGATCTATTTTTGGATAAGATGAAGCCTTTTGTAGAGGATGCTCAAAAGGAAATTAGTGTGGTGGAAGGGGTATTGCATTTCACATTTGTTTCACATCTTTTTATGGTTACGCGACATTACGCACTAAAGTACACGACTGACTTTTCGCGTTGTATAAGCCTGTGTGTCTATCCACCAATATCCTAAGCCCACTCAATCCACCCATCTACCCAGCCCACTCAATCTACCCTATTGATCCATATTTTACCTTGGAGACAAGATAAATGATACGAATACAACGTAAAGTAAATACAACTAAGCCTTCGGTTTATGTTAGGCCAGCGTAGGTTAGCCATAAACCAATAAACCTATATATAAGAGGGTATATGCTGAGTCTCAGCTAACCTACGCTGATTACCCTAAGCTTTACACTTAGTTGTGTGCCCAAAAGTTAGTTTTTGGAATGTAAAGTTACTTGAATTATGAGTAGGGTTGTCGACGTTCAATTCATCGATTTTGAACAATCAACTCTTAAAAACCAACGTTCTATGATGAAAAAAGTCGGAAATAGCTTTTTTATCTTTTTTAACATATTAGAAATGGACTTAGTAGGGGCTGAAACGACAGCGAGGATCAAGGCAAGAAGACGGCCGGATTCTACACTAGAGCCCAGCTACCTAATCTACTAAATTCATTCGACTGCATAAAAAATTTAAATGAAAGAAAAAACAGAACAATAGGACCAAGAAAACAAGGCATTGATAGACGCAGAAGCTTTTGGAAGGCAAAAAAGTCAACAACGTAATGTGGTGTAAAAATGTCGCGAAACCCTTTTTATGCGTTTTTAAGATGTTTGACAACATGCAAGCAAAGTGGTCATTGCTCCAAAAGTATCTTTGGTATGTTTATCAAATTTTAAAAAATCATTTATGGCTTTTTGTTTAGTTTTGACCCAAAAAAGTACACCATGGAGAAACTTTTCGCCGACCTAACCACTTTTAAGAATCACTACGAGGTTAGTGTGATGTAAAAACACGTCTTCTTCAAGTGTTAAAACCCACTCTTTTAGGCAGCTTGGCGAGACATCATTAAAGCCAAGGAAACAAGAGAGCAATCCAAAAGCAATAAGAAGCGACAACCTTTTAAATCGCTTCAAACCACCAGCAATGAGTCAAGAAAAGAGGAGGGCAAGAAAGCCAGTCTTTGGGATCCCAAATGCATGGATGATCAGATCAACAATGGACTCATCGACAAGATAGAACAGATGCTGGAACAGGGAAAATATCGCCCAGGTGGCAACAGAACACCCAGAGAATCTAAAAGTAGGGGTACGGCCGTTTCAAGATCGACCCAATTTTCGTCAAATGAGAATCAAGACAAACCACTGTCAAATCAAAACTATAGAGTAAGAAGGAAAGGACTACCAACTGTTTTTGTGAGTTATGATATATTGTGAAATCGTTACAGAAATTGGTCAAGCAAAAAGACTAGGGTCGTCAAGCGCTCAATATTTTCGAGCCGAGCGTTCAGCTCGTAGCTCAAAATTTTCGAACTCAAAATTTTAAAAGCTCAATTTCGAACGCTCGGCTTGACAAGCCTAAAAAAGAGTTACTTTGAATAAAGGGTTAAAATACTAAAGTCCTATTCAGACTCCCGCGTAACATGACTCGTGAGTCAAAATTACACTAGAGATTGGCGAGTCAAGTCAGGTGACTCATGTTCGTGTTTCGTGACTTTGACTCATGAGTCAAAGTCACGAAACACGAATTTGACTTGCGAGTCAAGCAAAGTCACGTAGCATGGTTAATATAGTATAGTGGTTTACAGTGGGGTAAAAGCATTTTTTCGGCATGTTTTTTTGTCGTTTGTGGTTACTTTCATTCATCGTCTCATTTTGCTTTTTGTGTTAAGCGTGACCATTCATAAATTAAAGTAAATATTTGCACGAAGGTGGCGTATTTTTCCCGGTGATGTAGATGTTCGGTATTTTTTTTTATAAATTCGAAGTTTCGAATTGCTTGCTATCTACTTATATTTATTACTACCTCTATTTACCTATCTATGATGTTCGTCTTTACGTTCACGCAGAGGTTACGAGGTACATTTGTTACGCGGTCACTTGTTACGCCACAACAATTTGCATATATTCATTTACAGTACTTATTTTTTGAAGGATTTTTTTATTCTGAGGCACCCTCGTAGGCAAAAAGACCTCAGAAATCCAAATTTGA
>BBSZ01009696.1:0-18279 GCA_000981365.1 Subanguina moxae
TTGTTCGAAAGTCTATTCCTCACCCGTATCAAGAAGACGCACAATAAGCTTCCCAATTCTTTCGTCACAGCGTTTTACAGGCATTAGGAAATTTAAACAAAAACAAAAAGTTGCCAATAGACTACAAAAACTACAAAAAAAGTGGCAAACAATTTCTGACGCCAATCAATTGTCGGGCAAAAAAATGCAACGCCCGTAAAGATTGCCCAAAACAAACCAAAAAAAATATTTTTTTGCGAAAGGTGTAATAACAGTATTGTAGCCCTTGAAAAGCTCTACAAAACTGTATATTAAGTTTTTCAAAAACTTTTAAGATTTACGTACAAAAATAATGAAATAGAAAAATACATGTGCTGACGCCAATCAATTGTCCGCAACTGTATATGGCTGTATAAGGAAGGGACAATTAAGGGGCCACTTTCTAAGGAGGGCCCACTCAGATAAGGAGAAGATCTTGAACATAGCTTTATCAACTGGGCTCTACTGCATAAAAAAGCTCTGGCATGCATGCTATTTTCCTCCATGCAGAGCTGCTTTTCGAGTGATTTTTCTCTTAGGTATGGGTGTTTGCACATCTTAACTCCAAGCCCCCGAGCCCCGTAAGGGGCAATCTGTCTGATCAAGGTTCTGGATAAACAAATGCATTTTAGGCCTTTTTTGCCGTAGTCCAGTGAGAAAAACATGGTAAAAGGGCAAAAAAGGGCTAAAAAGTTGCACAAATGGGTTTCAGAAAAAACTGCCTAAACCTCAAATGACCGGCTCAAAACGACTCACTTTACCGTTTTTGGGGCATTAAAATAGGTTAGGGTAGATGGTATACGTATTTTGTGGCAGTTACATTTGGGGAGGGGGGGGGTATAGTACAGTAGAGTTATAGTTTTATTAAAGAGCAAAAGAGAACTACACCGATAAGCTTTGCGCAGATAGATGTCTGCCTGATTGTGTTCAAACTCGCTTCAATGTGCTGGTGGATCAAAAAGGCAGATCTGTGAGACCAGGTACATATTTTTAAAATCACATAAACTCAACACAACTTAGATTTAACAATGGTCACTCTGATTTGGGGCTCTTTTGAATACCTAAAACTGGAGCAGCAATTCCAATGGAACTTCACCACATTTATGGCAGCACTTGGTGGCTCTATTGGCATGTGGATGGGACTTTCGATGCTCAGTTTGATTCAGGTAGGATGATAGCGTATTTACAGAGGATCTTTGATCCCCTATGGAAAAATTTCCAAATTTTCTTTTTTAAACAACTTTCTCAACGATTGACTTCTAAAACTTATTAAGAAAACTATCATTTTTTGCAGTTTGTAGCCTATGTAACAGGCACAGTGACGAAGAAAGTAACTTCCAAGCTGAGTATTGCCCACTCCTCATCCCATTTAGATGAAGAAGGTGAAAAAAGAAAGATTTCCAATAACCCTTTTGGTGGCCCGGTGGCTACAAATCCGTTCAATAGTCCGTTTGGAGGAAAAGATGGCAAGAAGAATTCCAGTATTGCTTCATTACACAGTGATGGTAGTCATTTAATCGAATATTACAAAAAGTTAGATGAACAAAACTAAAAATCATTTATTTTTAAGGCACTGGTCAGACTCGTAAAACCTCCTCCTAAGGACAGACTAACTAAAGAGGGTCGATAAAACGAGTTTGGAGACAGTTTTTTGTAATAAAAGTTTAATAGAATAAATTGTATTTAATAAAATAAGAGCATAACACAAAAAAGGGTACTTCTGTACTTTACGCCTCACCTTTAAAAACCATTCAGAAGATAGCGAAATGAAAGAGCTTTGAAACTTTAAGGCTTGATGATCTGTATGAGCGTTTACGGAACTGGAACAACGAAGTGTTTCCTGAATGGTTTCTTAATAGGTTACTTCCGAATGTTTTTTAAAGGTGCGGCGTAAAGTATCTCCTTTTCGGCACTAGTTCTTTGAATGAAATCATCACTAATAATACCGTATTAACAATCTTAACACATCCGGCTATCCGTTATCATACAAAGCTTCAACAATATTGCATAAAAATTTATTTGATGCAAGTTTTTTGTCCGCTACTGTACTTAAAAACACTTCAAATTTGTGCCTCTTTTAGTAGTCTGTTCGCTATTTAGTGGTATTTGTTTAGAAATGAGCAAGAAGTCAAACGTAAAGCCTGCCCAACGTCAAGAAATCGTGCGTCTGCGTTCAGAGGAAAAATCTGCACGTGAAATTGCTAGTATAATAAATCTTTCAAAATCTGTCGTCTTCCACGCTTTTCAACATGTGAAAGCTAAAGAAACTGTATCGTATGAGAAGCGCATTCGTCGCCGGAAGACAACGCAGAGAATGGATCGTGTAATTCATCGTATTTCGGAGGTATTTTACTTTGTCTTGTGTGTCGTCTTTATGTATACAGATAACAAGTCTTTCAGAGTGATCGCCACAAAACTGCTGTTAATCTTCATTTAGATATTGTCAATCAACTGAAGAAGCCTATCAGTACAAGAACAGTCCAACGTCGTCTTAATCAATTTGGTCTTATGGGTCGAGTTGCAAGAAAAAAACCATTCATAAGTGAAAAAAACCGAAAAAAAGAGGGTTTACTATGCCAAGGAACATCTTCTTTGGACTATCAAGCTGTTTAATGTCTATTAGTTGAGCATTATCATTGTCATTTTAGTGGTCAAAAGTGCTTTTCACGGACGAGTTAAAGTTTAATCGGTTCGATTTTGATGGTAAAACGTATGTTCGACGACGTCCAGGCGAGGAATTCAATCCAAAGTGCACAAAACCAACTGTCAAAGGAGTAGGTGGTTCAATCATGATGTGGGGTGCTATGTCTATTAATGGTGTTGGGCCAATTCATCGCGTTGAGGGGATCATGAATCAGCATGTCTATGTCGATGATATCCTTCAGGATGTCTTATTGCCATATGCCGAAGATAAGCTATGCCAGGATTGGATCTTTCAGGTTTTTTTTTAACTTTTAGAGCCTGGGTTGTGTTAGAGGTTGTATGTAATGCAGGCAAAAAATTTTATTGCGGATCATTCGTGGCGTTCATTGGATTGGCCAGCTTCTATTGATCACCTATTGAGATGCTTTGGATCGTTGTAGACAAAAAAATTAAGTGCCAAAAGCCCAAGAACATTTTCGAATTGGAGAAGATTGTCAAAAATGCTTGGATGGCAATTCTAATTGACCGCTGTATTCGACTTATCAAGTCTATGTCAAGAAGGTACCAAGAATTGATCAGTAACAAGGGTTATTCCACGAGTTATTGATGTTTAGGTCCTATCCTTGGCAGTTTCTGAATAAAAATTTGAAGTGTCCTTAAGTAATTGTCGCCAAAAAAATTGCATTAGCTGTATACTTTGACGTTATTTGTTATTGCGTGCGTTATCTATGAGCAATTATTTAATGCTATTTTGTAGTGGATCAGACAAGCTTTCGAATGGTATATTTGCTTTGTTCTGCACAGTGTAAATTTTTCTAAAAAACGTGGCTTTTTAAAATCTTCACCAGTGTCCTTAAGTAATTGTCCGCCACTGTAAGTGAAAAAGATACGGCATTTGAACTTGCAAGATACTCGCAAACATCTTTATCCGCGCAATGAAAATTTGTCGAGGACATTCAACTACATTTTCAAAATTTCAGTGAATACAAAAAGCAGTGAAAAAAATAGATTTACAAGTTGAAAGAAACAAATTTTATTTCAATTTCTCAAAGCAAAAAACACATGGACATTTAGTCACTCTTTTCTTGCTAAATACAATATTCTCACTCATGATAAAAACCAGCAGGCAAAGTTTCTAATAGTCAATACAAAACATATTAAAAAGAGAAGATAAGAGAGAATATTAAGAAAAGATACAAAAAAATTGGACCGGAGTACACTTCATAATTTTGATGTCTTATCATGATGAACATTGGGTGGACATTATATAGTGTACTTTGGCCAATAATTGCTTCAGTGGTAAATCTCCGCATAAATTGTTATTGAATCTATGGAAACGAAAAAGAAGGCTAGGCGAACGACCAAAAGTATTCATGTGAGATAGGGCAACATTTTTTAGACGTTGTTAAGGGTTTTTGAGATTGGAATTTGTTTGGCGGTCGACCTTGTCTTCATCTTGCCTGGCGAATGCTTCTGGACAACAGGCCGAGTCTTTAACCAGTTGTGCTTCAGACACTGCTCTGCAGATGCTCGCTCTGCTGGCTCATAGGCCAGCATCGGCAACAGAAAAGCGGCAAAGGAACGAGCCTTTTCAAATGTCCAGTTGTACTTTTGGGTGAGCACTTCTACAAGTGACCACGGCTTCAGTTGAGGGATATGCAACAGTCTGCCAGTCTAAAAGTTACAAATTCTTGTTGTATAATCGTCTAATATCTAATTTTGCTTTCAAATATTGGCTTAGTTTCCGAGATGTGGTCTAAACTCAAAGGTGTTACTTTCGTCCAAATTTACTTTACAGGCGCTGGCTAAATAATTTGTCAAAAATATAATTCAAAATATTACTTTGTGGAAGAACTCTTTCCAGTGCTCTCCCTTCTTAAAAGTAGATGGTGGAATGCTGCCCAGCAACTCAATTACATGAGCCAAATGATCCTCATCACGACTATAGGAAGAGCCACTGTGAGGTTCAAATAAATAGTCACCAGTCGCTAACTCGAATGCCTAAAAGTTGATAAGATTTTTTTAACCCATTTCACTTCTTGTTCAGTGAATACTTATTTAGCAATATTTACTTATTTAACTTATTTAGTTAACTTATTTAGCAATTCTGCCACAATTTATTCAATAGGAATACTTGAAAGAAGGGCCATTGTCTTGCCGCAGATTGAAATCTCCTACCAATTCGTTGTTGTTTCTTCAACTTTTGTAAACTCACCATGCAAGCGGTGCTCCAAATGTCAGCTGGCGGGCCATACCCAGCCCCAATAATCACTTCTAGTGCCCTATACTGCCTTGTTTGGATGTCTTCTGTGAAGTGGTGGTGCTAAAGCGACAAAAATTGCAAAAAAAGCCAAAAAACAAAATTCACTCACCGTCCAACATGCGTTGCCCAAGTCAGCTATTTTTACATTGAAAAGTGGCATCTCAGGATTGTCATCTCCACCAGATTGGATAGATGACTCACAATCTCTGGGTGAAGCAAAAGGCGAGGAAGCAAGCATGTGGTAGAGAGGATGTGTGTTGTTTCCTGGCTCTGCAAACACTACTTTTGACGTTTTCTTTTGAGCCCAAATTTAAGGCTACTAACCTGGACTAAAGATTTGACCATTAAAATCTTTCGGTTTGTTCTTCTTGGAGTCTTCCATTTTCTTGCCTTTTTTCTTATTCTTCTTGGAACTTTTGGCTTCCATCTCACTCTCAAATCCTTCTCCGGAACTGGGCGATTGAACATCGAGTTCTTGGATGCCGCGAGGATGGGTAATGTCTTCTTCCAAGTTGCCATTTTCCTGGAAATTGGTATTATTTTTGAATGTGAAAATAGATTTAATGTTTAGTAGTTGGTTATTCTAGTAACCTTCTTTCTCTAAAAAGCATATTTCGGCAGTAAATTACTGGTCTTTTGGGTAGTTTAAGACTTTTCTATATGGCTAAATGGCCTAACTTACTTTTTGAACGTAATAGCATCAAAAAAGAACAAAAAAAATAGTGTTTGCGCATTCAAACGATGAGTCATGCCGCTGACAGGCAGTAACATGCTTTTTTGAACAAAATCCACAGATCTGATATAGTAGTGTTAATGATACTGTTTACTTGAGTCAAAATTGAAAACACACGACTTTTTTAAACTTGATTATCTCAGCTGCTTCCGCAGAATTGCTTCTAAGTTTTTTTCAGCTTTTAGCCGTGCATCTCCTCTTCCTCATAAAACATTAAGTGAATCGAGGTGATCATAAAATGTAGTAGAAAAATGTCTTTGAATAAAAAAAATTGGGCAAAAATGTGCTTCATTCAGACATTTTTCTTCAATTTTTTCTGACCACATTAAGTCATTTAATACCTCATTTTAAAGAGGATATGTAGGGCACTGCATAAGCCGTAGGGTTACACGCTGAACGAAAAGTTTTGAATTCACTATAACAAGACAGCTAAAATAATGGAGATGGAAAGAATTTGACGGGATAAATAACCAAAAAATTAGAAAGGCAAATTACAAAGGCCAGAGCTAGAAGACGATAAAAAAGAGAGAAGAGAGCCGGAATTTTTTAACCTCAGGCTCAATTACTTTATAAATTTGAGCCAAGGTAAACAGATTAGTCTTCAAAAGTTTTCTTGAAAATTTAGTTGGGAAAATGGTGTCTAACCTCCAGCTGATCTTCCACCTCATCCTTCACTGTATTCTCAGCCAACATTCCTCGGACCTCGCCCAAGCCCTCTTCATCCTCTTCCCTTTTGGCTGGTGGTGAAAGAGAGTCATCCCGCTTTTCTTTTATGCCTCCTTGCTGGTCTTTCCTTTGAGGATTAGTGTTTTGCCGGTATTGAGGTGTTGCCTCGTTGTGGTTGACTTGTTTAGGCATAGAAATTCTGGGAATAGCTTCTACCTTCTGGAGTTTGTCGAAAACCTCGTGACTAGGTGCCCCAACAGTATTTCTTTCAAAAGAATAGGACTGATTTGGTCTTTGGTTAAGATTTTCCACCATGGGATTGTTGCTTCTGCTCTTGTTGCCAATAAAGGATGAGGAGGAAGTCAGGGCAACAGGCTAAAAATGCACTTTCAGCTATCAATTTTTATTAGAAACATATTTTTATTGGGTTGATAAATAATTTTTTGCCGTTTTGTTTGATTGCTTGTCTCACCACGCTTTCCTGAGCACATTGCCAAGCATACTATAGCAATTGAAAGTGCTCAAGCTCATCTTATTTTCACTAATTTTACCCCATTATTAGGAAATGGTCAGCTTGTTGGAGGAGGAAGGGCGTCAAACCCATAGGAAATTGGCAGAGAAGATGGGCTCTACTCACACGACAGTGTGCAAACACCTCAAATCCATGGAATTCACTCCTATAATTGGGAGCTTGGGTGCCACAAAAATTGAATGAAAAACAAGGAAAAGTGGGTTTTGTTTACCACTCAAAATATCGCTCGCCATCGTACCACCCGCGGCCATAAGGACCAATTCCTGTACAGAATTGTCACTAGAGACGAGAAGTGGTGTCTCTACGTCAATAGGAAGCAAAGGAGACAGTAAGTGACCCCAGGAGACACACCAAAGCCTAGGAGTAAACAGGATCTCCATCTAGACGCAGCAATTTCTGGCGAGGAGGCATTGACCAACTGGTCGAAAACAGGTCATAAGCGATAATGGAGAATACATAATTGATTAAATTTTTGCTATTTTTTATAAAAAATTGCTAAATAGTCAATAAAGAAAAAACGAAAAAAAAATTATTTATCAATGCAATAGATTGGAAAACAAAAAATAATTTTTTTTATCCCTTTCCCTCAACGTGGTTCCCATTTACTTGACTTTTACTCGGATGGCCGCCTAAAAAAATCTTTGGTAGGCTAGTTTATATGTAAATTTTCTAGAGCCTTCACATAGGTGGTCGATGTGGTATCTCCAAGATCCTATTATCACCTCAAAATGTTTCAGCCTAGTTTTCAGTTGTAAAAATTGTTTAGGAGTGGACAAAACACATTTTTGGAAAAATTTTGGTTTTTGGCACATATCTTACAGGGCATCCTTTTTTACCTCATTGTTTTCTCCTTCACATCCAGAACCTGTATTAACCATGGAGGTTCCCTGCGGTTCCACTGTCAAGCCCTCCATTTCCCTGAGTTGTTGCTCCAAGAGCTCTCTTTGCTTCTTTCTCTTCTTCTTCAGCTTCTTCTTTTTGCTTTTGGACACACCCTCTTCCATCTGCAAATCACTTGCTAGCTTAAAATCATAGGATAAGAACCAACCATTTTCTTGAACTTTTTAGGAGCCGTACAAATAGCACTGCCAGACATCTGTACACCCATTTTGCCGCAGAGAATAGCGTCTCCAGCCATTTTGCGGACATCATCCCTGCTCATAGTCACCAGCACATTCTCAGGCTTGATGTCGGTGTGAATAATGGAGCATTTGGTGTGCAAGTAGTGCAGCCCTTCCAGCACTTGTCTAATGATCACTTTAACATGTTCAATGGGCAAGCCTTCATAGTTGCTTCTGATAATTAATTTCAGTAAGTTGCAGCCAAGCACCTAAAAATGTATCCATGTCTCTTGCTTATTGAAAAATTAGGTTCTAGTCTAGAATCCGAGGCCTTTTTGCCTTGGCAAACCCTATTGTTTTAGCCTCTCCCAAGCATTTCTGCACGCTTAAAACAATAAGAAAGCTATTTTTAAAAAGCATAGAAGCCAGTTTTTGGGAAGTCAAAAACTTCCATATTTTGCCTTGGGAGACCAAGGTAAGTAACCTTGCAAATAGTATTTTTAGACCCCAGATATTACACAGGCGTACAACTAAGCGACTTCCCAAGCGACTTCCCAAAGACTGGTTTACTATGTCGAAAAAAGGTCGGAAAATAGCTTTCTTATCGTTTTAAGCGTGTTAGATATGCTTAGGAGGGGCTAAAACAACAAGGGTGACTAAGACAAGCCTGAGACTAAAGTTCGAACAAACCTCAAAAACCATGCACACATGAGTACCATTCACTCCAGACACATTGAATTGGTCCAGCAATTGGACGATTCGCTGGCATCCAGAGTCTTCTGGGTCGGATTCACACACTACTTTCAGCAACTAAAATTTAATACATTGAATTCCATATTTCAATCTCCTCAAGCAACCACCTTGATCTCATCCAAGGCTGCCTCAGTGTAGTGTTCAGCCGACTTGACAATTTTCAGTGCCACAAATGCCTTGCCTACAGTGTCCCAACACAACCAAACAGTGGAGAAATGACCCCAACCTAGTTTTCGAATCACATGGTACTTGCTATTGAAGACATCTCCAATCTGCACAGGGTGGTAGCCGCCTTTGCGGTAGTCTTTTGGGTCTTCTTGCTCCTCGTCATCACTACCCAATACACCTTCCTAAAAGCAAAAATATATCATAATATTAAGGTATTTTATCAAAATAGTGGTCAAATTATACCTGTTCACACTCTACTTCTCCGCCCTCAGAGTCCATGTCATCCATGTGAGCAGCTCTATTAGGAGTACCAGGTGAAATGCTTCCAGCACTAGGCGATATACCATTTCCATTGTGAATATTGTTGCCAACATATAGTTGGTGGTTGGGGTGCATCATCATCTCCGGGTCAAATGCTCCATGCATTCTAGAGGAATTGGTGCCAAAGTCTTCCAAAGAGTTAGGGTCAAAGGGAACTTGACTACTCATTTGGTTGTTGGGCTAAAAATAGCATCAAACTCGTTGAAATTCTTTGCTTAAAACTTTGATGGGTTTATATGCCTTTAAACAGATGAAAAAAATGATTTGGGCCAAAGTTGCCAGAGGAAAAAGGTTGCGAGAGGTTTCAAGGTCTGTGAAACTTTTATTTCGGCCATAACTTTGGTTTAGAAAAGGGTATAGAATCTATGCCCTTTTCCCAGAAATGGTCTTTTGAAATATACTCATTTTTTAAATATATATCGTCAAGTCTAAGCTAGGGCAGTTTCTCTTTAGTCTAAAACAATTATTTACATAGTTTCTATAGAAGTCCTCTAAAGCCGCCAAGTTGCTGGCGTTGAAAGCGTCCTGTAGCTCCTTTGAATGAGTTCTTGTGTCACTGTCTATTTCATCTTCGGAAGTATTTTCGTAAGGAGGCTTGCGTTTTGTGTTGTTGGTTCTAGAGTTGTTGGCCATGAGGAGTCCATCGTCCAAGGTTTTAGACTTTTTCATCCGGTCATTTGGAGGACTGCATATCTGCTCAGCCTCTTCGCTTTCACTAAAAATAAAGAGTTTTGTTTGCAGGTCTTTAGGATAATTTTAAAAAAATCTTTAAGTAATTTCCCCGTCATATTTTTTTTATTTGATTATCTCAGCTGTGTTTTAACAGATTCTTCCATTTTTTTAGTGTGTAGCCCTAAATGTGCTCTTTCTACACTGAAACTAAGAGTTAAGCTTAACATAAGCTTAACATTGAGTCCAAGTGCTAAATTTGCTTTGGTCTCTCAAGGTAAAACGCAAATATAAAATGGAATTATGACATCATGTCCTAAAAATTGATGACAGTTGTCATTTTCATATAACTTTTATGTATTTCTTATTTATACATCCCAAATCCCTACTCGGTGCTTGTGTCATCTTCACTTTCCGTTGAGCTATCCTCTTCAGAACTAATAGAACAGGAGGATGAGTTAGAAAATAAAGCAGCAGAGGGGCACTGCTGTTCAGGCAGAGAAGCGCGCACCTTTTTGTTGACAGTCCCAGAGACATAATTAAAAGTTACCACACCTTCAATAGTCTCCAGCGAAGCTCTGGGAGTGTTGTTCGCAATAACACTCTTCTCATTGTAAGTAAATGAGGCAGTTTGAGAAGGAGACCATGCAGGAGTATTTACAGTAGAACTAACAAACAAATCGTCAGCTACATTATTTACAAAAGCCTTTTCGGTGCTGCAAGCAAAGGAAGCTTTTTGACCAGCACATAAAACCGGCATTTTTATTGTCGAAGAAGCGGACATTTCCTGTTTTTGCCCATTGCTTACTAGTGAATCCTCGTTACAAACAAATGAAACTGTTAGCGCCTCATTACAATAGGGTATTTTTAAGATTGGTGAGGTTCTTTCTTCATTTTTTACGGCATTTCTTCGGAACTCAGCTTCTGCCAAAGCAACTTTACTTGATGCAGCCGCCACTTGGTTTTTCCCTGATTTTTGTTCTACACATTCTCTCCAACTTTCTGGACTTTCAAGTTGCTGTTCCCAGGTTTCCAACTGATTTGCACGAGCTTCATCAGTGGAGACAGTCATTTCCTTTCGTTCTTTCTCATTATTTTCAAGTGAGTCTTCATTGCAAACATTAGTAGTTGTTTGGGCTTCGCTCCAGCAAGGTATTCCTAGACAAGCTAAGGTGTTTTCTTCAATTTCTTCTTTATTTTTTTGAAATTCAGCTTGCAAAGAAGCTATTTCACTTGATGAAGCCGCTTTTGAGTGTGTTTGAGCAGAAGCTTGAGAGATCAATGGCAGACTGGCTCGCACCCCTTTGGCCAGCCGGTTAGGAGAATTGAGGAAGCTGAAGTTCAAAGAAGTAGTGGGAGTTTTGGGTCTGGTGTTAGGTTTAGTAGTAGAAGCAGGTTTAATTCTAGCAAAAGCGGGCACACAAGCCTGACTACGGCTAGCAATGTAAGAGTCAAACCTTTGGTAGGCTTCCGCCTGAAGTTCTTTGTTTAGGCTGGTTATGGATTGGAGCACAGGTTTGCTGGCTAGTGACAAACGCTTGGTAGGTTGTATTTTCTTGATACTAAGAGAAGTCTTGAATGGTTCAAAAGACTGCAAACTGACATTTATAGAGAAAGTTTGCCTGCCAGACTCTTTTCTCAAGCAAAGCAGTACTGAAACTTGGCTTTCTGCACTTTTCGGTTGCTCCTCTAAAGTTCCTATCCTCTGTTCTGGGAGTTTAAAATAGTTTTCTGAATTTTTTAGCATTTCTTCCAGATTTTTTGGTCGCTTTTCTAAGGTTTCCAACTGTCTTTCTGGAGCTTCCAACTCATTTTCCACGGTTTCTAGCTGATCCTTTAATCTTTCTCGCAGATTTTCTGTAATTTCACTGCTTTTTGATTGCTCTTTCGGAGTTATTGGCTTCTTTTCTAAAGTTTCACATTGATTTTTTGAGGTTTTAAGTATTTCCGAACAATTTTCTGGCGTGTATGGCTTATTATCTGAGTTTTCCAACCGATTTTCAAGCAGTTTTCTTGACTCTTCTTCCTCATTTGACAATTCCTCCAAGAAATTTTTGGTCAGCATCTGAATCTCAGCTCCAAAATCAGCATTGGAATAATTCAGCTGTTCCTCTGCACCACTGCTGGCATCCACATAAATAGACTGGACCATGAAGCTGGGAGTGACAAAACCGGTGCTAAAGCTTCCTGAATTCTCCTCTTGTTCTACGGAATCCACGTAGAATCTTTTGGAATGATCTGCCGGAAGTGGAAGATTCTCATTAGCATCCATTTTATCATCTTTAACGGTAGATTCTGCATCCATGTACACACTTTGTACCAAATCTCCTCCTAGTAACTTAGAAGATGCATCATTAGAAGAATAATTAAGGGATTCCATAGACGCTAGATGGGCAGTCCTAACAGGAGACAGTTCTTTTTCATCTCCAATATCTTGCGTAGGAGAATAGTCAATAGCTTTTGGACTAATTTGCTCCAAAAAGCCGGCCTCTTCTTCAGACGCTGTAGTGATCGATTGCAGCTCCAACAGATCTAACGATTCTATTAAAGGAGCAGAAACACCATTTTTATCCACTTCTGCTAGTGTATCAGCAACCAATTCAGTGGCAAAGCCACTAATTCCCGTTCCAGGGAAACTGCTGTGCTGGTTAATAGAATTTATGTATGGAGGGGGTAATGGACTTTCCGATAGAGAATTACTTTTCAAACCTCCACTGGTGAGACTTTGGTAGTCGTTGTCTTTGCTCACTTCAATTTCAGTCAGAATATTATCAAAAGTTGAAGTAGAGGCTTCAAGGAATTCCTCTTCTTCTTTTGGGCTATTTGAGGTGGTGGAAACAGACATGGAGATGGTTCTGCACAGGTTTGGCTTCGCAGGTGTAGAAGGAGTGACATATTGTAGTTCTTGTTCTTGATCCTTATCCACTTCGTTCTCCAATTCTTTAGTTTTTCGTATTCGGGCATTTACTCCCAACCACTTGCTGATGGCTAGCACAAACATTTAGCAGAAATAGATAGAATAAAAGAAAATAAATAGAACCCGAATATGGTCAAGGCACAAAGAAGTTAGGTTAGATAGATTATTTAGAAAAGCACTTTACTATAAAGATCTGACAATTAAAAGATCATGTCGCAGAGTCAGGTAATAAAAAAAAAACTCAATAAAAGTGTTTGATCCGAGTCAGAATTTTAAAGGGGGTGTGACTTTCGTATCAGGAATTTACAACAAAAGTGTCAACTTCGGGCATTTACCGTGTGTCTGAAAAGTTCGTGGACAAAGCTTACGACTTTGTTTTTCCTTTATAATTAGGGCATAAATATCAATGTTTGGCACCGTTAGAAAGCCCTTTTTCTCCTCTTTCGGATGATATATTGTTTGTCATATTTTTGGGTATTTTATTGGCAAATCAATAAAATAACAACAACAACAACAAAATCATAATTTCCTCTTCTGACTTTTTTTCTTCTTCGAACATCGTCAGGCTTCTTAGGCGAGCTTCCAGTTCATTCATTCCTTTTTGCTTCCTCTGTTTTATTGCTTCCTCCGTCTCTTCCTTGTCGAAGTTGAGCTGGCCGGGTCCATGCGAGCACTTCTTTTCAACCGATTTTCCAACCAGCTTTTGCTTCCAATCATCAGCGCCTGCCGTCTTTTGCACCTTAGTACGTTTCTTCTTCGACCTCTGAAAAGCACGCCTAGACATAAAAGGTACCTTGAGAGCTCAGCAAAATGCTTTCAAATCTGGGTGGTCAATAGGTGCTGCTGAAGCCGCGGTGTTCGAAGATGGCGTTAAGCTGAGACTTGTGAACCAAAACAAAATCAAAATCATTATTTTCTTGTAACTGCTCATCTCTTCGCTCGAACTCCAGGCCATCGTCCATCATCTCGGCTTCTTCTTCATCCATTTAAATGTCCACATTTTCGACGCTCATTGCTGATTCTAAATCTGCAAAAAAAAAAATGGGGGGAATAGAAAAAACAGAACATAAAACTCCAATACATACAAAAAAACGACATATATGTACAATCAGAAAAAGAAATTTCAAAAATGGCATATTTCCCGATATGAAAGTCACGCCCCCTTTAAGAAGTTGCTTGGTTACCGAGATCTGGCTGAAAGTAACATGGTCCGTGTTTAAAAATGTCGGTACTCCAAAATTTGGTCATGTATAAGCGACAGAGCAGTTTTTTTAAAATTCACTTTCCAAATTTGGATTCCTGAAAACATTTTGACTGCTGTACTGCTTCAGAAGAAAAAAAAAAGAGTATTTTTATTCAAAAGAATCAAAACACTGAGCTATTGAATAGTCGAAAAAAGGCAGTGCCCTATACGGAGTCAGCTTTCAAAAGCTCATATGTCTTAGGTCATATTACAATTCTGATATGGATTTTTATATACCAGAGCGAGAGAATTGGATAATCTTCTCAAGAATACGAACTTTTAGAAAAAAACAGAATGCAGACACCTTTTATTGAGTATTACGTACCGAGGAACTAATTATTTATGTTTTGTGAAATTAAATTACTTAGTTTTTTCTATTCACGTAAAATGAAAATCAATTTTCAAAAATTAATCTAAAAAATCACGAGCAAAACAAATGTCATCACCAACTAATCCATAATCCATGGATAACAACATTAAGTTTCGATTACTCAAAAAACAACAGGAAGAATAAAAAATAAATAAGAAAAGAAAGCAAGGGAAAAAAAGTTAGGCGGCATCGCAGTCGCAGCAGCCACAATCACGTTACACACACACCTTTACTCTGACACTCTTTCTAATCTGTTTCCCATACGCAGTAGTTGGCTGGATCAAATCAGGTTGGACAGAACACAACAAGAAAAATAATAAAAGGGAAGAGAGAGAGCATGGCTGGCCGAACACGCAATTTCAGCAGGTAAAGCTGATCTTTTGCTATTTCTTCATATAAATAATGAGCTTAGCACTAGATTAGAGTGTTCTATGTGTTGTAAAAATAGAAAAACGTGTACGTCTGCAGGGAGCCCGTAAAATAGTGACTCGAGAATTTGTGAACATTTGTAAAATTAATGAAACCCATCAATAACTTTTACTACAAAAATTTTTATATAGGACTGGAAAAACAAAGCATGGCTGGAAGAGCGTTTGAGTCCGCGACCTTTCGAGTTAAAAAGTTAGTAGCTGTGGGTCAGCCTAAACTTACCAGTCTTCAAATAATCGAATTGTTGCTTAACGGGTTCAGCTGTTTCAAGAGATTGTGTCTTATATACATCGCTTCCCAGCTTTTTTGGCTGTTTTTACGTTGAAGTGACTGATTGATTTTTAATGGGTGTGCTACACACTGAAACAATTGATTGGCCAGCAGGTGGTCCACCAAGACAAAACAAATCGATTTGTTTCATTTGGACTTTTGGACACAGATGTTACGGGAATATTTAATTAGGCAAAGTTTTGGAAAAATTTTTGGTGAACTAATTTCTGGTGAAAATACTGATCAATGATTTTTTTGTGGAGTGGTAATCGATAGATAGAGATATGAGAGACTTTTAGACTGCCTGCTGAGTCATTAATTAAGTTGAAAGAAGGAAGAATGCCTGATAATAGAAATAAAAGATTTACGAAGAAATTTTAAAATACAAGATCGTCAAACTTTTTAGTCCACTACTCGTCTCACTCATACTTTTTAACACGTTCTAAACCAAAGTGAAGGAAAGTACAGTAGCTGTCAAAAAAAAAATGCAACACCGCTTGTATGATCAGAAAACATCGAATTTACGCGCATATAAAATCTAAAGGCAAGGGTCAATCAAAAGAAGACGGCAGTTGATGTAATGAAAGAAGTCAGCGAAGAAATGGGGCTTGAAGTCAGCGATCACACAGCGTCGTCGTCTTAAAAAAGCTGGATTGCCAGCCAGACGACCCTCAAGAAAGCTACTGATCTGCCGGGATGGTTTAAGGACAAGAATGTGACTCTGCTAAAGTGGCCTTAACAATCTCCCGACCTCAATCCAATCAAACACCTGTGGGCGGAAGTGGAGAGTCACATCGGAAAGAAGAACTTCATGAATCCGGATGGGCTAATGGTGGCTATCAAGGAAAAATGGAAAAAAATCCCAATAGAAGTGGTGGTGTAACTTGTTGATTTTACGCCAAGTCGTTGTCAGGCAGTTGTCAAGGTCAATGGTTATGCTAACAAACTATTGAATGTTGAATAAAGATTTTGTTGCATTTTTTTGGCCGCGAAAAAGCAATGTTTTTACGTGATTTTTTACTTGTGGTGTTATAAAGTCTCAAAATTAAGTACTCCACTTGAAAGAGGAATGAAAATGCTACAAAATTACTTTTTGCACCAGTCTGGATAGCGTTTAGATGCGCCCAAATTCGATGTTTTCTGATCATACAAGCGGTGTTGCATTTTTTTTTGACAGCTACTGTATGTTCTGACTCAGAACTTTATGCTGAGCACAATAGTTCCCTTGGTTTTCGCTTCGAAAAGTGAAGTTGGATAAATACTTAAAGCTAAAAAGGCACATGGGTAACTTGCAAGTCCACCGGTCAAAATTTCCTAAAAACTTAAGTTTTTTGTGAAAACAAATAGCACTTCATGACGCAAACTTTTACATCGTGAGTAACTGTAGTGGATCAGAAGCTTAACTAATAATTGTACTACAGTAGAGTGAACTTCCGACTCCACTGAATCATCTCTACTGGATTACACCTTGGCTTACTTACGGGAGCGATGGGGGTTCGGGGGCTTGCAGTTGAGATGTGCACAAATCATAATGTCACTCGAGAAAAAGCTTTAGATGCATAAAAATAGCGTGCACACTAGAGCTTCTTTATGCGATAATTCCCTATAAGGGAAACTATGCTGTAAATCTTCTCTTTCCTACAGAGTGGGCCCTCCTTGCAAAGTAGCTCCTTAATTGTCCCTTCCTGCCTTTCTTCCCTTAAAAAATCATCACAAAAATGCTTTTTATATGATGAATTTACCCAGAAAGCCCAAGTATTTTCGGTGATAACATAACCTATACAAAACCATAAAGCATAAAACTATAAAAGTAAAAGTTCCTTGCAAAAGATTGGACATAACGGTCTCCAAAAGCAAAAATTTTTTTGGCGCGATTCAAACAAAAAGCGTGACCGACACATGCCAAATACTATATCTGGATTAAAAGGTAGCTACTCTGGTTAAACATTTTGAAAAAAAAACTAATAGAAGAAATGACCAAATGAATAAAAAAAACTGACTCAGCACTGTCCTCCAGTACCAGGTGCAAAGGTGGCTTGGGCTTGACGGCATTCTAAAAAAAGCTTTGATCTCTTCATGTTATTAAAAATAAACGAGCCAAACTTTTATAAACACATTTGCCTAATCAACGTTGACGGAGGAACAAACTGCTTTCATTCAATAACCCACCTTTTTCTTATTGTTCTTTCTTTTCTTCTTTTTTTGCATGGTTAGAACTTTCTTCTCATCCTTAGAAGCCATGTTTTGTATGGATGAATGCTTTCCAATTTTAGTAGACAATTTAAATGGAAAATTCACAAGTTGAGTTTGCCACAACAAGCTGCTAAATTTTGTTGGATTAGTAAAGGGTGAAACTTTTTATTGCTGACTAATAATATTTTGCTTTTCAAAAGCACAATAACGAATATTTTTTGTATAAGAAGCAAAAAATTTTCACGTCAAAATGTAGATCTGCTCTTCCTCTTTGCAATAAGCTGTTCATAACCACCTTATAACTTATTAAAAAAATCCTCTTTACAGTTCTATGTATCTTTAACCAGCTATTGAAAAATATTTAAAGGACATTCTTACTAAAGACAATAATAGTAACCTTAATTTGTATGTCCACCGCATAAAGTCAACCAATATATAAAGTCAACCCTCGATATGGTGTACCTTTGAGGACCAGAAAAAAGGTACACTATTTCGAGGGTACTTTGTGTCATAATGGGATCTCTACGAGGGACCTCACACACACAAACTCAACCGCCATAAAAGACCCTCCCACTTATCTCCTCGGGCGACCTATTTAAGCCCACAAGTCCTGCACAAGGTGGTTAGTCCTGAAGAAGGGACCCAGGGGGATAAGGGTTTGTATTATAATTTTATTGTAGCTTTATTACTAAATAGGGTTGTCGACGTGCAATTCATCGATTTTGGGCACTTTTTAAATTTTAGGTCCAATGATATGGTGTTTCTTTTTCCAGTGATATCTTTTCTAAAATTAGATGATGCGTGCTACGCAATAATGGGTCAAGCGTTAAATTGAGCTCAAAAAATTTTCAAGATAGAGATGTTTGGTTTCGACGTGTGGTCGACGTGAAAAGTCGAAACTCGTCGACCACACGTCGAAACCAAACATCTCCAGCTTGAAAATTTTCTGAGCTCAATTTAACGCTTGACCCATTATTGCGTAGCACGCATCATCTAATTTTAGAAAAGATATCACTGGAAAAAGAAACAC
>BBSZ01009697.1:0-29057 GCA_000981365.1 Subanguina moxae
CTCCCCCCGATATAACGGCCCCCTCGCTTTTGCAAATGGTTGTGCCCTTTAAAATCGGTCGTGTGCAATATTTTTTTTATATTCTTTATGCCCATCCTGTGCAGTACCTTATTGATTAAAGCAGCTGTTTGTATGCATCAAATGATTTTCATAATTTTTAAACGAGCCGAACAAACGCAATAAAGCTTATTTCGCTTGCTTATGTGCAAGCTTTTCTATATTTTTCAGTTTATATATTTTTTGACTAAGGTTTTTCACTACAAACTCTCCACTACTTTTACACATCTTTTTGCAATTTTTAAGATTTGATATGCAGAAAAGTGTGCTCAACCACGCGCCCTAGCCTCAGCCCACTATTTTTTTAAAAACTTTTACTTCAGCCTCCTTGCAATACAAACTCCAACTGGTTTAGTTAAAGCTGGGGCTGGTTTTTTAAGCGGCTAAGAATATCATACTGTTTGCAACAATAATTTTGTAGCTTAATATTACATCCTTTGTTTGGCTTTATAGAAAGATGAGAGTGAAACTAAATTCCCGTATTTTTGTGAATATTTTCACGCTAATCTATATTCTAATATCCTTGCCGAGAAATTCATTTGAACATAAAGGACTAAATATTGATCTCAATCAGCAGTTTAAACTTACTTATACCTGCAAACTGCAATTGACTACAACTGAAGATCATATCAGGTTTAGCTAAAATGTTTTTTGTCTTCCAGTTTGAAATGTTATTTAAAATTTTCATTCGAAATTTTAATAGAAATCTTCTATTTTGCAGAAATTTTTATATTGCTCAGTTACACCCCTCCTCTCGAAAAATCAATTTTTCTAAAAGTCTTTTGTGACTGTGTGACTGACAAACAAAACGTCTCTAATATTGTATACCCCTTTGGTTTCTCTCTTTTTATTGCAAGATTTAAGGGATTTATGAATGAAGTTATATCGAGTATATGTTTTCTTAGTCGGGACCAACTATACGGGGCCGTTATATTGGGAGTGCCGTTATATCGGGGGGCCGTTATATCGAAGTTTGACTGTATTTAAACTGCCTGTAACAAAACAATAGAAATCGAATTCACACTGTTAAAAACATATTTTGCTGTTGAGAAATGCATTATTTATATATTGTATATTCTCCCACGTCTTTATACCTTGCAATGTCAAAGGAAAAAATTATTTTTTGTAAACATATTCTTTTTCATTATCTATACTAAAAATTTCAGCGATGTATCGGAAAACGAAATGCAAAAATTTTTCCACATGCTTATAGATAAATTAAATACAATCTACAGAGAAGTTGTCTTAGGAGACTATATTATACAATTTGAAAAATTTGAAAAAAGTCAATCTACGCTTCGCTATGTGAGATTTTCTAAAAAAACAACTGCTATAATTTCAAAATTTTAAGACAAATAGCAGGGCAAGATGATCCTAGGTGATTTGGCCCAACCAGGTTCTCGGTTCTTAAGCTAAAATAACCCAATTCCTCACAACAACAGGGTTCAGTCACTTTTTTATACCTTTTAGTCTCTGAAACATATAAAAAATAATTGGGAAAGCAATTTAAAAGATTGGCTTTAAATCAACTTTTTGCTTTGGAGGACTGAGGAGAAATATATAATTTTTCCAATTTAATGCATATTTGCACCAACTGAGGCTTAGTCTTAGGCTCATACCTCACGGTAAAAAGTCGATTTTTGGTGAAAAGTTGGTTACTCCTTAGAGGAAAAATTCCTCTCAGAGGGCCACTACACAATTGTTTTTAGTAGGTAAGATGTTGAGATGCAAGATTTTTGGAAAATGAACTGTGCCCAAAATTTTAAAACAGGCACCTTTAAATAAAATATAATATTTAGATTACAAAAGATGAGTGCGAAAACGACATGTTGCACGTCTTCGGAGAATTCTGCGTAAAAAAGCATATTTTCAATCCTCAAAAGATTGCTACAGCATATCAAAAATTACGCAAACTCTGTGATAAGTACTGTGCCCACTTGTTCTTAACAACGTATGAAACTAACAACATTATTCCAGGTGTTTAATCTTTTATATATAAACTGCCAAGGCCCTCTCTCAAGATTTCTGCATGCACACATGTTAGAGAACCTATCCGCTAACGGTATTATTAACCGCATCTGTGTCGTGTGCGAATATATGTGTGAAATGTGGGAATGTGCTTGTATTTCGAACTTTTTTGTTTAACGTTGTGCAATATTCTGGCTGGACTTGCGCATAATGCTATTTTTCATTTGTCCAAATACGCTGCCTTTTTTGTCATTTTTCCGACAGTTCACTAGATTATTTATTTTCTTGTGTAATAAAAGTCAGAGCACTTCTTCTACAGGCATAAAATTTGCTCTCGTTCCAAAATTAGCAATTTGTTTAGAGTCGTCCCATTCATGGATATGAAATCGACGCAGAAGTGCTCGCCTCAGTGATAGAATATTGAAGGAAAAGATTGCGTCCTGTGTCAAAGAGAATGGCGGCTAATTTGCATTTTGAACAATGTATCTTATGCAGAATTGTATGGGCTTTTTGATGATGTTATTTGTTTTTTGGTGTTGTTTTGCTTCAATAAAGATTTTTTTGCTTTTAAAAGCAGTCTGAGAACTTTTGCGGCGCCCTGTAATACTCCTATTGCTTGGGCTAATATGGCTTTAAAAATACACATACCTTAAATTATAGTTTTAGAGTATCCCTATCCTTTTAGAGTCATTTTAATCGTGGATTATAGGTGTTAAAAATAATTTTTGGCTTATTTTAGGTAAAGCAAGTATTTGTGACAGCACTAACCAATACAAGAATGTAAATGGAAAATACATTGAAGAATTTGTTCCTATTGAAAATCTAATCATAAAAAATGTCTGTGCTAATTGTATTAAAAGTATGACACTGAAGGAAGACAAAGAAGCACTAAATTTTTTTGCACAAAATATAGCTTCCCAGCTGGCAATTTTGCTTGGAGCCAAAGTAAGGTTTTTAAACGAAATACTTTTTTATACAAAAAATTTAGCCTGAAAATTTGGATGCTTTTTTAAACGATGAAAATATTAGAACACCTATCGTTGAACAAGATTCCATCGAAAACATCAAAAAATATGTAGGCAGTGTGCTAAGTGACAGTTCAAAGAATTGTTTCACAGGTAGGTTTATTATATTGGCTAAATTCAGCTATTTGATGTAGAACACCAAACTCAGTGTTATAGTGTGTTTGCTTAAAACGCTTGGAAGATAGGGGTTTTTTCATCCGGCCAATCATTTTCAAGAAAACGTTGAGATTTTCTCTTGGGGAAAAAGGTATGCCATTTCCAAAAGGTATCCAACCAGGCTATAATTATCAAAAATATGTTTATTGGACCTCGTTTCGTTAACTGGGAGCAAGCACACAAAGAAACTCTGGCTTGCATGTTATTTTAATGCATTTAAAGTTTGCACATATCTAGTTCTCAAATATTCGAGAATTCATACGGAGGCTGTATAGGAAACTTAGAGTATTTGTGAGCTAGAAAGGGGCAAAGCTACTTATCTGTATTTGGTATCGGTATTTGGTGCTTTGGACCGCTTTTTTGACTGACACACGTCTCTCATAGCGAATGAGAATAGATTAGACATGTAGCTAAGCGTAACTAAAACTCAGGGCTACATTTTGGTTACTAAAGCGATTACGAAATAATGAAATGAAAAGAAGTTGTGGGCCAAAATATGAAACTGGTCAATACTGAAACCCATTAGACGAAGCGCGACGGTGACTGCGCTCCAAACTCATCTGACTAGTCCGTGCTGGGTTACTTCGCCTTGCCTTTTCTTGAGTCAAAAGCATGCTTCGAACCTCACAAATCTGTTACTGCGCTTAATGCTTCGCTCGTAAAAGAATGGAAGAAAATTGCTCAGGAAATGATACAAAAAGCTTGATCAGTGTTAACCAGTTTCCACTTAGATTCCGTAAATTTATTGAGGCTGATGGTGGCCATTTTGATTAAATGTTAATAAAAGTTATATACCAAAAGAAAGTAGAGAAAACAGGCTTTAAAACAACACCAAACACTGCCACTTTTCTTTTCATAATTCAAAAAATATGAGTCATTCAAATTTGTACCGGCACTTTTCTAACACAGCGTAACCGTGATTTTGGGTGGTATTGGAAAGACTCCGAATATTCCCGGCGTTTACGTTTTTGTATATGAAATATGGTAAAAATTGTATATAGTAAGTTTTTATATAGTAAAGAAAGTTTAGCTGCTGATGAAGAGAAAGACCATGCAAAAAATTTGAAAAGAGCAAACACAGACCAGGTTAACCGAGCCGAGTCATCGAAAAGAACTGCTAATCGAAAAAAAACCACGGGATCTGGGAAGAATGTTCACAAGTGATTTTATATAGTATTGGTGTAAAACCTGTGCTCTTTAAAAATTATTTTGCATAAAATGTTGACAAAACAACGTGTTAGCTACGCTAATAAGAGCTATTTGATGGCGTTTAATTAAAAAAGCAGATTCTTATACAAAAACAGCATTCCTAGTGTTTCCAGCGTTCCACAATTCTACATAATAAAATCTTCTTTTAAACTTTTTTATTTTAGTTCTTCTTGATGACCCTGCATTAATATCTCCTTTGCAGCCAGCAACAGAAGTAAAAGGTGAATTATACAAATTATTTCACAAAAACAAAACACCGAATGTTATATCTACTGCAATAAGTGAACTAACTATAATCATTGCCATTCGTTGCAACTTTGATGCAAAGCCAATTTTCACACTAGAAGAAGGCTCTCCTCTATCAGCAAATGTGTTTGCGTGTGCCGTTTGCTCATCTGTCTCCTCTTTTTCAATTGTTTTCACAGTTGTAGGTGTTGATAGCCAAGCCTTTCTTGTGCTCTGCCATCTACTAGTGCTGACACCTTGAGCATTTTCACCCCTTTCATCAGTTTTTAGCAGTCCTAATGGGTTATCCCCCCCACCATGGAATCCGTTGTCTTCTTCACTGTTTTCATAGTCAGAATAGCCGGCTGGAAAAGAGTCATCCATTGTGTTGGCTTCTACTCCTTTTAATGAAGTCATCCTGCCTTTTTGCTGCGGTTCTTTAAATGAAGTTGGGTTAAGTAGTTGGCCTTCTTCTGAAGTGATACCAAATCCATCGGTTGATTTGGCTGCAAACATTACTTTAGACTATTGTGCTATGTTACACTATTAAAAAGGGCTGTCATTCGTAAAATCTTACAGGATTAGCTTACTTCCCCTAGCAGATCGGTGTTTTTTTGCAGAAAACGTCGTAGACCTTCTACGATTCGAAAAAAATTCGACAATTGGAAAATTATTAGAAAAAACTTTTTTAGTATTTTACAAACTGAAAACTGGATCATATGCCAGGTGAAAGATAATCCTGCTACAATCACTTCTCGATCATTCGATCCACCATAAGACCAAACCTTGGGGGTCAAATTATTGTTAAATTATTAACATTTTCTCATCTACTGAATATTTCTTGCCTTGAAATCGGTTCCTTGATGTAGTAGGTCTTCTGGTTATGTATGGGCTTTTGGTAGTCGTTGGCATGACCAATTTGATGGTTGTGATCATGCTTTTGTCTTCTAATTTACTAGATATTGTTGATGTTGGTAGGGTTGTTGTAGATGTGCTAGGCAATAACTGGTCTTGAGTGAGCTGATCAGATCCATCTCCTGCATGAATTTTTTCTAGGGTTTTATTTTTTGGAGGACTGGCAGTGGTGTATTTGTCTTTGCCTGCTGACTTTCTATAGTGCTTCATCTGAGCGGCACCTAGCATAAAAGGGGTTATAACTAATTCTTGATTTGAGGAAAACTCTGCCTACTAAATTTGGGCAGTTGAATCTCATTCAATTGCTCCAACGACTGGGTTGTTATGAAACCGAATTTGGCTCGGAAAGGCACTTCTAAGACACAGTTAGGACTGCTTTGGTTGTTCAGCTTGTTGGTTACAAAGAGTTTGGTTAAGTATTTGTCATCCCCCTATAGACAAATAGATTTAAGGATGCTTGTTAGACTACGGATACAAAAGAGTTAGTAGTTGATAGACAAAAGAAAAATTCCTCGCGTTCAAATTTGCGAGGGGGAATTTGTGGGACGATTGGATTTTCTGCGTCGACAAAGACTATATAATACATAATAGCTGTGTTTTGTCAGGTAAGCAAATGTCTTAGGTAGGATTTTTTGAAAAAGTGATATTTTCAATTTAAGAAGTAAGGTTGTCGGCTCAAGTTTCGGTTTTAGTTCGGCTTTTCGGCTCGGTTGGCCTAAATGTCGGCCGACCAACAACCCTAGCAAGAAGCTCTCATTGCAGTTCCATAGCAAAATTTAAAAAGAACCTTTCTAAAGACCTCAGCATACATTATAGCTGAGTGGTCCACACTAAAGGAGGTGACTTCGTGGTAGTTTTGATCAGAATATTGGCTAGCCGCCATGTTCATACTGCTCACTTCGAAAGACGCCAAAGAGCTGCGTTCCACTATTACTCTGTGTGGTCTAAATATTTCTTTTTTTATTCAAGAGATGACTAAAATTCAACCTAAAGAGGAGGTCATACGCACAGGTAGAAACTAGAGATTTTTTTTGCTTGTGAATAGCAAAAATTTTTTTGCGTTGAGCATCCAACACCATAAAATATTCGGTAGCCCTTTGCGGTCTTCCTGTGTATTTGGAGTCTGAAATATAGTTGCTGTTAGATTTAGCTGGATTGTCCTTACCTTGTTCAGCAATATTTCTAACAATAAATGTGTCTAGTGCTTTAAAATAGCCCTTTTCGTCTAGCTTGAATTGCCTAACCGTCCAATAGGCACCAAATGAGTTAGGATCAACAAAATAAATAACGTCGGAGTAGGTGGTGTCCATGAAAGAAAGTTCTAAAAAAATCATTTGTGTAAAATAATTGGATTTTTGAGAAACTAATCCACCTGGCTCCATAACAAATGAAGAATTAGACATAAAAGAACAAACTGCATAGTTTAAAGAAGACCTCAGTGAATAACTGAAAATAAATGTGTAAGTAAAAATATCTTCTAAAATAGAGAGGATGACGTACGATTAATCTAAGGCGTGCCATATATATAATTAGGGTTATCGGGTGCCCGAAAATTTCGGGCACCCTGATCGAACCGACACCTGAAACCCGAAAAAAACTATTTTTTGGTTCCAATTACCCGACAACTCTATATATAATGGTATATATAGATCCTTAGTATTAAAAGTTTTGGTTTAAAAATTCTGGCTGTCTTATGTCTTTACTGTCGTCCTCTTGCACTGGTCTTTAATGATCTTGTTTTTTGTTTCTAATTTATAGCTTTGGCTTAAAAATCTTGGTTATTAAGATGTCATTGAAAAGAGGAGATATCAAGCTGTTGACGACTGATTAATAATATCTCAACAAAAAGTCAATTGCTTAACCTGAAAATAGTTGAGCCCAGAAGTGAATTGGCCTGAGGGAACTCCACAGGCAAGGTGCAAATTTGCCTGTTAGTTCTTTTCAACAAAAGCTGTAGCCCAATTCCACCAACTTCTGTCTCTCGCCAGTGTAAGTGGATCAATCCAGGCAGACAATAGGTCAATCTATTGTTCACTTCAATCATCCTGGATATTTGATGCATTTGTTCTGCTCTTGCAAAAATTATTTGGCAGTCCTAAAGCTTCGAAGTTTGCAGTAATATATTCGCCAAAAAATTGTACCTGAGTAATAGCATACACATATGCTTCAGGATGTGGGCCAGCTGAATCGCCTTCCCTACTATCACTTTCTTCATTTGAAGAGGTATGGAATACTAAGTCTCGGAAGTTGTCTGGTTTGCAATAGTAACTAGTTCTTCTCCTCCTCGTCCTATTTGGCAAATGCTCCTCTGTAGCCATGAATAATTGTTTTGCTTTAGGTGAACGAATATTTAGCAAAGGCAGAAGTCCATTTGGATTCTTTTTTGCCGCGATTTTTCTATTCGCATGAAAGTAACCAGTACCCGAATCAGGTTGTTGTTGATGTGATAGGGTGGTAGGACTGGTAAGCAAGCCAAATGAAAAGAGCAAAAAGAAATATAGTAGGTTAGTTGATATTTCGTTTTTGCAGCATCGAAAAGCAACTTTTCGGTGGGTATTTTGTTGAGAAGACATCTTATGGAGAGAAAAAAACTTAGGTGATGCTTTGTATAGAAGGAGATTGTTGGCAAACGTTTCTGACAGTGGACAATGGAGGTTTTGAAAACATCTAAAATCAATATAGGATAAACAGTAAAAATAAACGGTAGAACAGTTGTCATGCTTCTTTACAAAAATTCTCGACACAGCCTTTATTTGGGGAAAAAATTATTTCCGTTCCAGACTTAAAAAGAAAATAAAAGAAAAAAGCTTGTACATTATTACTTTTATACATTACTTTTGTGTCTCAAGAACTTGTTATTTTTTGAGTTTGTTTGCCTGCCAAAGAGGAGGGCCAACAAAAAACAATGATGGTTCAATAATTTCTATGTCTCTCTTTTTCTTTATTCAGCTGTTTAGAACAAAGAATCTGGCAGTTGGAATGAGTCCTTGGGGTGCCAGAAAATTCCGATAAAAACAAAAATGCAAAAGAAGGAACGATTTCCACTCCTGCTTATTTTGGTGTTGTAGGGCTCCAAAAGGGCAGAGCTTTGAAGTCAGAAGACAGGGCATGCTCTTCCTCTTCCCTTATATACAGAACAATTGAGACAAAATTGTTACACCAAGAAAGGAAGTGAGTAGTAGCATAAGAATAGCAATTCCACTGCACAGACAGCAGGAATATTTAAGTATAAAACTTTGGTGCTACTTGCTATTTGCCCAAGGAACAGATATGTCATAAGAACTTTAAGAAAGGTTTAAAATGATGAAAGGCATTGTTCCAAACACTTTGCTCCTCTTAAACACACATGGGTAATAAGAGCTTTTGTCTAGTCTTTTTTTATCTTAGTCCCTGGCTTTTTTGTGCTAAACAGTCTACTTAGTCGGCAATGTAATCAATCACACACTTTTTTCTTTTTTTAAGTCTCCGCAATTTTTGAAAAAAAGAATAGAAATAATTATAGAACCGAAAGAAAAGCAGGAAAAGCTTCAATATTTAGGACTATAAGAGCACACAGAAAGTATTAGAGACTATTTTTTGGCTTGATAAAAATGTAAATTCGATTTCGAGGTGGTCAATCATATAAAAAAGTCAAAGCCTCGCTTTTTGCTTGCTCCTCTTTTAAACTAATTTAATTTGTTTACATTGACTCAATAAAGACATGTAGAGATTAGAATAAGCGGCAGAAAATTTATTTACTGCGTATTTTATGCAAAAGTATAGGATCGGCTATTATGTATTTCTCTATTAACTTTTGTCAAAAATCTTTGAATTCACACTACTTAAACGAGATCTTTTTTAAATATCAAAAAAGGGATTTGCGCCGATCAAATGGTACATACCAAGATTGCAGCCGCTTTTCTCTTTCTGGTTTTTGGACTGAAAAAATAATTTTTATAAATCTTTTTCACAAGCTTTTATTAGCTCAATCTTTCCTCCTCCTCTGGCCGAAATCTTCGAATTTCTATTGGTGTACTTTTGCGCAACGAATCTCTTATCGTTTATAGAATACAAATCTTTAAACGAAAAGACTTAAAAGGACGGCAACATACTTTTGAAAATTCTTTCAAAATTTTCTATTCAGAGCAGTGTGAAATTTAGATTTTGCAGCTAGTAGCAACACTCTGCTACTACTGCTATTGCCTCTTACCCTCCTCTTTCTATTCTAATGCATCCAGCCAATAAATATGTCACTTCCGTTCGTTCGAATTGCCAATCAAAAGGGAAAGATTATGATCAGACCAATTTGAGTGAAATAAATATCCTAATTCTATATACATTAACTTCTTTTCATTCTTAAAAAATAAAAACAATTTGACTCCAGTGTGATATATCTACCCAAAAAAGTTCTTTTAAAAATGTGTATTAATTCCTCCAAAGCAATTTTTATAGGCTAAAAGGATATAAACAAAGTTTTCTCCACATTTGCATAAAAAATGGGGTTTTTTCGCCAAAAATGTTGTCTTCTACCTTCGTGTGGCATCGTGTGGCGTGAAAAAATGTAGAAGAGTAGTTAAGAATTGTTTTTAACGTATGGAAATTGCTTAGCAGAGGTCAAAAAACTTGAACTTTGACACCTAAATATTTCAACTAGGTTTACTCAAAAAACAAAATTATTTATTGAAAGAGCAAAACTTGAGTTTTGATATCTTCTGAAGACCTCAACAAATATTTTTGAAAAGCAGAAAGCACAATAACAACAAGCAGTTGTCAAGAAAAGATGCTGAGATGCTCAATGTCGCACTTTTTTCATGGAAAAGAAGTATGAGTGAAGTGAAAGGCTGAACTGGCTGGTTGACAACTAACTTCACCAAATTTCGGTTGTTCCTTTGGAAAAGGTGTCGGAAAGATATATATTTCCATGCCAACTACAGAGCTTTTTCTTTAGAAAAGCTTTAAAATATAGCAAAAAAAGTATTGTCATCTTATGCACGAGAACAACAGCAACTACTCGAACTTTATCTTCTTTGTCCCGTTGATCAACTAAGAGTTCCACTACTCATCCAAAAATTACTGGTGACTAGCCTATGCTGTCAAAAAAGTTGGATTGGAAACAATCCATTTTTCAAAATCTTTTGTCGACCAAACCTTCACCAAACTAAAGGGGAAGTTTTGCCGTCTGAATCGCAACCTAACCATGCATGTAACTATTTTCTCGTTGCAAATAAAGAAAATAAGCAGTTGAGTGTCTTCTTCTCTCTGTTTGATCTTTCTAACCATCGCTCAAGTCTGAACAGCAAAGCATGTCGTGAAGTAAACAAGTACTATGTTTCTCACCTGATTGACAGGGAAAGTTGAAGAGTGCAGAACACTTTCACAGGAGAAATTAATAAAAGATAAATGACACTTCTTTAGTATCTATCTAGCCTGTTGTTTATATCCTAAAGTTCCCGATTTTCTATGCATTTATCTGATCCGCCTTTCCGTAAAGGTGATTTTACTTGATAATCATTAAACTCCGATATAAATCACTTGCTAAGAGTGCAATAAATGCTGAATAAAGATCGTTTAAACAAATTTATTACTGTTTTTATTACTAGTATTTTTGTATTAAAAGCCGTAGTTCCTTGTACAAATGCTTTCTCAACTTATTTTCTTGACAAAGATGGTGTCACACAAAATTTTACACAAAAAGCAGAGGAACTAAGCAAGTCCAATCTTTTAAGAAGACTAAAAAGAGACTTTATGTACGCTTCTGGAAGCAACAATGACACTGATCCACTATGTTTTCAGGTTGGTATTTTCATTTACTTGTATATCCAAAGCTGTTGAGATGTAAGAGTGGCCACTTTAAAATAGTATTTGAAAATTTTTCTTTGAAATTTTGACTCTACTGGATTATCCCTCCTCCCCAAGTTTCAAAAAACATATTTTAATAAAAATGTTGATTCTATATAAAAAAATTCGGAAAAAACTGTTGAATAAATGCCGGTAAATCTTTACAAATCATTTTTTATTGCACTTTTTAAGATGATGTATATAAAAAACGTAAAAAGGAAGGCGTATGTTGAAAGTTTTGCTTGAGAAATTGAGTTTCCGGCAGCTGAACAACTAAAAGGGTAGAAAAAGTCGGCTGGCAATCGTATGTTGATCTCAGGAAATTGTTTGTATTTGGCTTCAAGCGGATATTCTGGTAGTCCTTCTTTGATCTGTCTTTCAAAATAAATTATTAGCTGACCACTTTCTTTTCCCAGCGCTTTAGGCTCCAAGCTTATGGTTGCATATAGCATGGTTAAGTGACCTCCATTAAGAGTGGGTTGCAGACACGCTCTAGTGAAGGTGTTTGGCCGTGCTTGAGCATTTGCTTGGAAATTGTAAGGAATCTAAAAATTGTTTTAACAAGTAGCTCTAAAACACATTTGGAAAGACAGTTCCCGCACATTTGAATATGCTCATTTGAAGCACACTTACATAGACAGAAGTCATGTTTTTGTTAAAATAGGATAAGCCTTCACACTTCAAAACAGAAAAAGTTTCATTCGACACCATTTCCAACAGTTGAGCTGAAGTAGGACTAGTTGCTGCCCAAACAGCATCTGCGCTCCTAAATAAATACCACCTAAAAATGTTTTATACACATTCAACATACCTGATTCTGCATCCTACAAGCACATTTGCGTTTTTCAACGCATTATTCTTAGAAAACAAGTAGTCTAGCTCAGTCTCACAGTTACTTTTCAAAATTGTCGTGAAAGATGTCGTCTTTTCATGGCTCCTTAAGTCGTTTACTAGAGCTAAATTTTTTGAGGCTGTATTAAATTAAAGTTTGCTATTGAAGTTACCTCTGATTAATGCTAAAATAGAGCAGAAAATTATAGTAGCAAGCTGTTGAAAATGGGGCATTAACCCATCAAAAACTGTTTTGGCAAATATTAGTGGGTCACGGAAATATGGTTGCGAGCTGGTTGCTATGGCATTGCTTCAATGACACAATCTGCGTGCTATTCAACAAGACATAAGAGACTTATTTAAAAAGTTTATATGAGAACTAAGCTTACCGTATTACCTCTAATTGAAGACCACTCTCCGTAATAGAACCCCATGGAGGCCACTCTTTTCTTTCTTATCGACGCAATTGTTTTCGACGCAGATGTTGCTATAGGTGTCACTATGAACAAGCTTATATGAAGATTTCTCGAAGATTAAAGTCGCTTGGAGACTTTCCCGTGGTTTGGTGCTTTTTCCAATGGTCTTTGTAGCCTTAAGTACCGTGGGCTCTAAAGATTCTAAATTTGCCTCAGAGTATATCTTCTTTGCTTTTTAACGCAAAAGCTATTTCAGAACTGCAACAATGAGTGGAAAGTAGCATTTGAAGGCAGGTTTCACATTAATTGCTCTGACTTCTACGACTTTCCCTTCCACCCAAAAATACTAGACTATACTAACTTCATTGACTATTGTGACTTGGCAGACAAGCAGACCAAGTGCTTTATAGACAAGTGCAGAGATGAGGTTTTTAACTATATCATTTGTTGATTTATTAATTACAATCTCCATACTTTCTAGTCAGCAGATCGTGTCTTTTCTCCAGCCAACTTTCTGTGTCACTTCAAACGAAGTCTGTTTGCCCAGGCCAGACCGTGCTTGGAGGAAAGCGAGCCACTAACTTTTTTGAAGTGTGATCAGCAATGCCATTCCAAGGCTGTAACTGATGCTATTGCTAATGCGGCTGAGGATCGTTTAAAAGGAGTGGACCAAAAGAAAAAAGATTTTGAAGACAATAACTATAGAGCTGATGTAGGCAAGGTAATTCGAAAGAATAGCGAATTTCAGTCAGCTCAAAACCTTTTAAGCAAGAGTTTTTTGAGCCTCATTATGCATTTCTGAGATCCTACTACTAAGGATCGCTAAAATACTAGCATACCTCCCCCAGTCACTCCTATTACACCCCTCTCCCAAAACAAGGTGTTTTAAGCCTAAATAGTATGAATATTAAACTATTTTAAAAGGGAATGAGAGCTGTATTGGGAGAGAAAGGGAATAAAAGGGGCCACTTTTTTTAAAGGCTATACACCCGTTTCCCTTACAAGACAATAGTAAAAACAGCTTTTAAATGCATTTTTCCCCCCGCTTCTTTAGGTATTTTCAACTTTCGAAATGGACAGCTATGAGAAGGAGTTGGACTTGCTGTGCTCCTTCCAAGAGTGCTACAAAACTTGTCATGAGTCAATAATAAGTCATATTTTTGTGCGCAAATGTCGTTAAAATTAAGCCATTAATTTGGTTTTCAGACCAAGTTTGTGCTACAGGACTAGCAGACATGGCTCTAGACCTGGTAGCTACCTATGTGCAATGGCACGCAGCAGACGTGTATGATTGGCACTTGGTCACTGAAAATGTTGGCAGATTGCCAGCCAGTTGTGCCCGTCTGTCTAACAGCAACGCCCAACAAGAACAGCCGCAATTAGAGGCAAAGCACAAAGGAGAGAAAGACCCCATATTAAAGCTGATGAAAAACGCTTCCTAAATTAAAGAAACACAAGATAATAAATTTTTGAAAAAAACATTCTCTTACAAAGCAAGAAATAACAAAAAGACTTTCCTCTTTCCTCGACCTTTAGCTTTAACACATTTCTCTGTCTTTGCTAATCATTTTTTAGCACTGGTCTTGTAATTAAATTGTAATCTTCTCTTTTGTTCTGATTTTCAGCCTTGGGTTAAACCTTGGGTGGTTTATTTACCTCGGGATGGTTTGGATACCCTTCAGCTACTTTACTTTTAGAGTATATTATCCCTAGGAGGCTTTTTTTAGTACTTATGAGTTATGTGCTATTGATATTGGGCATACAACTGAACCCTACACTTAGGATGGGCCAGCTATAATGCAGTAGTCGATTTTTGATTGCTTTTAAGGGATTATAAATGCTTATTAAAGAAGCCTAAAACAATAGGTGGATCAAGGCAAAAAAAACGACCGGATTTTACACTAGAGTCTCATCATTTTATTCCCAACCATTCCATAAGCAAATTATACATAGAACGTGAATTATACGAGACGCACGTGAGATTATTGCGGCTTATCTGAGGTACTTTTCCCAAATATATTCAAGCACTTGGCTCGTGTGAATTGTCGAGCTGAAAAAATAAAAGTTTATTACTAAATTACAAAAAGATATTATAAAAATCAACCTTCCTCTTCAGCCAAAGACAAAGAGCTAGCCTGCAGATTTCGCACGTATTCCATTAGTTTATCAGCGCTAAGTTGACCAAGCTCTGCAGATACTATCAAGAAAGTGCTGAGATTTAGAAATAAAGATATACCATTAACTAGTTTAACGTCCTCCGGATCAAGCTCTGTTCTAAAGCGAGAGCTAGCTTTTTCCATAGTACCGAATGACTAAAAAATGAAGAAAATCAGTTTCTCACGTTTGCAATATTTTTTTTATCTATTAAAGAACTTCCTTATTTGGAATATTATAAATTATGATATCGACGTTTTAATCCCTGAAACATACAGAATACATGTTTTTATGTGATGAAAGCTATTTTAAGAAACCAATTTTTTGGCTAAATAGTTTTTTTTGCCTAAGCTATCAGGATAAGCGAAGTCTGGCAGGGTTCCAAGCCTTTTATGGCTTCCTCGAACCTGCCGCATAAAAAAACTAATATGCATACTATGCATTTAAACTGTATTTACAAGTGATTTATGTTTCAGAAATGTGTGTTCGCACCTCAATTCCGACTCGCCGAGGCCGAGGAGCTTGAGAGCTAAAGAAACGCTTACAACAAACTATCGCAAAAAACATACGAGAAATTCCCTTTTTAGATCCCAGGCTCCAGGAAGTGATTCGTTGAATATTTCCGGAGAGCCACAGTCAATTCTTTCTTGGCAAGTAAGAGAAGTCAATTTTTCGGTCATCATCACATCTTCTTGAGTTGGTGGTTGGCTGCCTTCAGCATATTCGTATTGGGAAATGCTTGCCATTTTCTACAAACTAAAAAAGATTTTCAACATTTGATTCCACTTAAGCCACACAAAATTATAAATGATTATTATATATAACATATAGAAAAATATAAATCGAGTAAATAAACATTGGGATCCCTAAATAAAAATGTACAAAAGAGGTAGAAGAAATTAAATAATGTAAGAGTCTCATTGTGAGACTCTTTATGAATGCTTTTCAAGTCTTAAATATGAACGCTATTTTCTGGCATCCTGTCTGTCTTATATTATATTTGATAAGATAGATTTTTGAAAAACTTGGTTCTGTTGAATAATACAGCCATTTTTTTGCATTAGTACCCTTGGTATTTCTAAAAAGCATTTGTAGTACGCTAAAAACAATAAAAATAACTATTTTTCGCCTCTTTTAGTCATACAAAGTAGGTCTTTTGGGAAGTCGATTTCCAAATTGCCATATTTTGCATTGGTAAACACAGATTTCACGGAGCTTTGCACCCCAAAACTAACTTTTAGACATACAACTAAACCTTAGGCTTGGGGTAGGCCAGTGTAGTGGCCTACCCCATAAACTACTAAATGTAAGTGAAACGGAGTATACGCTGCACCCTAGGATAGCTTTCAACACACCATAGTACAGACATAAAAGATTCTTTCAAACAATTAAAATTAGAAAATAACTAATAATCACTTATATTGTTCGAAAAGCATAAAACAAGCATCTTTTCTAAAGTCCTCCACATTTGGTTGTTGAGTTTGTATTTCTTCGGTTAGTTGATCTTCTTCCAGTTTTGAATGTTATTGTTGATCAAAAATTATAAATAAAGCATTGAATTAATATTTCTCTCTCTCTCTCCACAAAGAAGGCTCTCTATAAGGGACTGTTGTGCCAGGTGAGGCTTGGGCAATAATATCGAATGTTTATTGCTGTTATTGAAATCGATACATTTATATGAACTGCTTTATATTAGATTTTGTCCATTGAAAGATGTTTTGTAGCTTAGTACAGTTGAGTCTATATTTATATACCCTATGGAGCAGCCCTAAGTTTCTATTATACCGAGGTGTTGAGTGGCTGTATCTATTGGATGCACCCTATATCGAGACTTGACTGTAATATCGAAATTTGTTAAAGAATTCATTGAAAGAAGTGTTCGAGCAGTTCCTGTCTTCTTAGCATCTCTGATGTGTAACCAGAGGTTGAATAGCATACCTTATTAAATAGAATTTTTTAAATTTACTACTGCGTAGTAGATAGCATTAGCCACATACTTATCTAAAAATACTGGGGTAGCTGTCTCTTTCAAATGCTTTTTTTAAGAAGATCAACCTACATTTGCTGATTTTTTTTGGATTGGAAAGCTAATGCTCTGATTGAGAAGACCCATTTTTGGTTTTTATGAAATGCTCACTCTTATTAATCTTTTAGATATAATCAATACAGTGCCAAGTTGGCAAAAATGTGCATATTTAACACCATCTTTTTTTGCTCTCCATCGTGAAGTTGGGTAGGTGAAGTGGCGCGGAAGATTTTCGCGGTTTATACTAAAATTATAACACATTTTGCGTATTTATGCAAGCTAATTTTTCATTTTAAGAAAGTATGATATTTATCTACAAATTTATTTTATTAGCTACTACGCTATATGCTAGTTTAGAAGTTGCGGAAGCTTTTTCCAGTTTTGCTGATTTTGAGTCCAGACTGAAGAAAATCAAAGATCAGGAGTTGAACTTGAATTGCTATTCTGTCCAAAACCTGTCTTCTAATAATCCTGAAAATGACTGTACTTTTTTTGACTGCCACCTTCAAAACCTACAAAAGTTTGTAAGGTTACACAATGAAGCTATTGAATTGCATAATAAGATTGAAAATATTAAAGTGCGGTTAATCTTTTCGCTATCTTCAGCACAAAAGAGCCAACTAAAAAACATTGTTGAAGGCATTTTGAAGAAAAATATAATCCATTTTCCTCACAAAATTTATTTAAAAAAGTGTGAAGTGATAAAGCAAAAGAACATTGATAGTAGCAAGCTAACTCAATCCCAAACAAAGGAAATCAAAGTGGAGTTTAAAAAAGCAAAACTAATATCGCAGTACTATGAAATACTGAAACAGGTGATAAAGCGACCTAATTGGTGAGTAAAACACAATGTCTTTGTAAAACCCTTTTATCCAAATCTAAGGACCGAATTTCATAAGCTGGCATACTTATTAAGATATCGACAAAAATATGAGGAACCTCGGTAACCGGGCACCCAAAGAACCGTCCCAAGCAGTGGCTTTATCAAAAAATGACCCTTGACAACTCGGCAATTCCAGCTCGGTCTTTTGGGTGCCGAGTTATCGAGGGTTGGCTGTATAATAAATGAGAAACGTTTTCCCAAAGTTTACATTGGCAAAACTGGTGGAAACGTCACTACACCCTAAGTTTTAAGGATTTCTCCACTAATTTATCAGCTTGATGATAGCACTACACTAACCATCTTAAAAGAATGTAGAAACCAGTTATATTATCTGGCCACTAACGCTATTTTGAATAATTCATATAATAGTAGAATTACTTTTGAAAGCCACCATCGAGCAGAATTTTCCACAAATCAATTGAGTCTACAAATGTTGACGCACAATAACAGAGCCACTGAAGAAGAAGAAAAGGTCTACATATTTTTAGTGGATATGCAAGAAATGATAAAAAGAGAAAAACCATCCAGTTCGATAGTCACCAAAGAAGCAATTTTTAAAGAGGTGGCTAAAAAAAGTTTGACAATGCCGAAAAGTAAAGAAAATCAGTTAAGCGCATGGCTAATTGTATTTGAGAGTCATGTAAAGGAAATAACTAATTATCAACTCTCACTTTTTCAAATTTTCTCTAAACTTTTGCAGGATATGGCTGATCTTGTGAATTTGAAGGGATGTAAACATGCTATTTATAACAACATCTTAAACTTGTTCCTAGAGAATAGCAGTGTATTGAAAAGTGTAACAAGCATAGTAATTGCTAAGCTAATAGAATTGGTAGATGATTCCGAACACCAAACTCCACTTCCTGAAGGCTTAATAGATTTTGTTTTTAATCTGGAGACTAATTTAAATGAATGGTTGGATCGAGCAAGTTCAGAGGGTAGCCCTACCAGAGTTTTTAAGTGTTTTGTACAAAAAGAAAATATAAAAGAAAGCGAAAAAGTTATAAGAACTTTTGTAGATAATTTAAAAACGATTATGAGCCAACTAAGAAGTGTGAAAAATAAACTACTGGATCAGGAATGCTCTTTCTGTTTTGAAGATTTAACTCCATCGGACAAATCTACCCAACTTAAATGTTCTCACAATTTTAAGTTTCATAAACATTGTATGGACTTGTGGCTTCAAAAAAGACCACTTTGCCCACTTTGTAATACTCCGGCATAATTTTTGAAGATGAGCAAGTATAAATAAACTTTTAACAAAGCATACTTGTTGAAAACACTGCAAATTGCCCAAATTTAAATGAGCGTGGGACATCTCCTCTCTCTTCTAGTCATCATACTCTTTGTGTCTTGTTTAGTGTTTCTAAAACCTGTTAAAACAGCAGTTGGGCATGGTTTTTCCCCGAAATTTTTGATATTTTTTGAATACAAGTGCCCATTTATGAACTATTTTTTTTATTCTCGAAGCCAATCGCAGTAAAAATGTTTCCAGGCCTCTGAATCTAAAAGCAAAACTTCAAAAAGTTGCTAGCTAGCCATGATAGGGCTGCAAGTGAGGTTGTTGCTTTCCCAAAATATTGTTTTGTCAACTTTTAATCGTATCTCGGCAAGAAAGCAACCTTTTTAGTTTCTGCTTTCATATTCAGATTCCTAAATACACTTTGACTACTGAGCATCCTCGACAAAAGAAAGATTTTTCAAACAAAGGTAATTTTATTCGAAAAAATCAAGTTTTTTTCTAAAAATACCATGTTTAATTGGTTTTATGTCCCTTAAAAGCTTTGTAAAAAAATTTACGTCAAATTTTTGTGTTTATGTAAAAATATTTTCGAAAAAAAAATGACATATCTCTCGGTCAAAACACATTATCAACTTCAGGAATCTCTGCTTTAATTCATCAAATCTAATCTCTATTTGCGAAAACATGTTAGGCAAAATGTATGCAAAAAAGGGATGTGTAAAGTGGAAATAGGTCAGCACAGGCTTTGTTGCAGTTCTTTTCGCAACCTCTCTGTCAAATGCGCTGCAACAAGGAAGGCAAATTTAGCGCAAACCAAAGCATTCTAAAAAGAGCAAATACTTCAAAGGGCAGAGGATATGCATACAAAGACAAGAACAGGATGTTTTCTTGTGTGCATCACATAATTATTTAAAACTTTCATTTTCGTTCTTTTTTTGAATTATTTACAATTTTATTTCTATTCTTGTACAATAAGAAAAATGGAGAACCAGTCACTTCGCGAAGAGCTTCGACAACGTCTAGGCAACACTTTGCCTTCCGAACTGAACACTGACTTTACTTTAGATAGATGGCTACACAATTATCAGCATGTATGGAATATTTATCTTAAACATTTTCATATTTAAAGCAAATACTAGCAGCAAAAGTTTTTTGCTCAAACAATCAACCTTTTGTGAGCTAAAAATGTCATAAAGTAATATTTCTTTTAACAGGGTTCTCATCCAGACTTATTTTTTGGATAAAATTTGAAATCAAAAATTCTGTGTAAGCTGCCCAGTGACAATATATGCCTGCACTAAAAGCGCTCACGCTACAAATCTTAACTGCCTACTCATTGGTATTCCAATTACACCATTACATAGCTATGTTTTGAGTTGGTTAAGTTTGTAATGAAAAATTGGAAGTTAAGAGTTCTTCAATGAAAAAATATCGAAAATTGTCGAGTTGGCCATGTTTTCGTATAGAAGCTTAAGCTTCTAATTTTTTCTCTTTTTTAACCAATTATTAGCGTAAGTTTTTGTAGAATTTCGGCACTTATCCAGTGGTATACGTTTTGTATCAGTGAGTAATCAAAATTTTTGAGAAGGAGATGTCTGGTGCATATTGTCCAATTTTTGGCTATTTATGTATAAGCCAAAGTTTCACAAAAATTGCTTCAAATCATTTTGTGCTTTAAATTGAAAACAATCACTTTGATCCATGTTTTAAAACATTGTTTCCAGCAACTTGACGAATGTGTTGAAAAATTTAATGAATACCTGCACAATCGCAAAGCCCTTGGTTATGATCGTCCTGAAAGTCTGGATAGATTTTACTCCAGGCCAGATGTAGCCAATTTCCACAAAATATTTAGCCTTTCAAAATTAGACAAGTATGTTTAAAAGACTTTTTAAATTTTTTAATTATTTCTAAATATTTAGCAAATGGATAAACGACTTGGACAATGGTATTGTATTTGTAGAAATGGGTGTGGCTGAACCATCTAAAGTAAACCTTTAAAGCTAGTTTTTAAACGGAAATCGCAAATTGTGTCAGTATCTTGTTTTGAAAAATACTTTTGCGCAAATCATAGTTATTTTTCAGTTTTTTGTGCAAATGTTGTAAAATTCTTTTAGAATGCAACATACCAGTTAAAAACGTATTTAATTTGCTATATGATGAGTGCAAGACCAAAAGACAGACCATACATGTGACCTTCTCCTCAAAATAGTTTGAATTTATGGGATTTCCATTTAATACCAGATACAGACATAAGTCGGCGTCTCATTTAATTATTTGCTATCTTACGGCATTTTTAGGTAGTAAAAGCAATGAGGGTAGCCGAATATGCTAACATATTCTTTGGTTATTGCGAATACTTCCAAAGAATGGTTATTGAGCATGAAAGAAAAAGTGGGAAAAGATCTTATGGGATTTGTATATTCGACATGAAACTAATGGTTTCTTTATTTGATAATTGCCTTTCTTTTTAAAGAATACAAATTATTTAGAGCTTTATTGAATACGTCAATCCCATGGCAGCCATCAACCGCTTATTTGAGGTATACACACTTTGTATAAGTAAATAAGTATGGGGTTTCGGGCTTATGCTTACCAAGGCAAAATATAAAAATTTTGATACTGGGAAAATCCATTTTTGGTATGAAAAAGTGTGAAAAGCAACTTTTCGTCGTTTTTAGTGTATGAAGACTGCTGAAGAAGGGTTAAAATGTACCTTTGAAAAAAATTGGGAGTGGTTGAAGTGGTTGATCGCAGCAGAGCCAAACTATTTTTAACCTGCATAAAACATTCAGTTTATTAGATAAAGAAACATCTGCAGTACTTATGCAAGTCGTTATAGGCACGTGTAAACATTTGGATGGAATATTATGGTAATTATTTAACACACTTATACATAAAAAGCAGAATAATTAAGGGGAATTGCTTAAGCGGGTGGTTATTGTCAACCCACCAAGGCTTCTAGGAGCTGTTTTTACGGTAATAAAGTCGTACTAACAGTTAATATACTTGGCTTTTATGCAAATCTTAAGGTCATGTCTGTGCTCTTGCCATCTCGTTTGCTTGAACGGTTTAGCTTTGCACACAAACAACCTGAAGATCTCGAAGTTTTTATTTCCAAAACTGCAATTCCTTCGGCTTACGGAGGGCAGAAATTGATTGATGGCTCAGATCTTTTGCCAAATGGATGTAATGCTCCTAAAGAAATAGGAAAGAAAGATTACCTGGTAATTTAGCAAAACAAACCTTTAAACATAGAATTAAGACTTTAGCACTTGTGAAAAGGTGCTGGCTTTTGTCCTTTTCCTCTCTACATCTTTTTGATAGCCTTTTTAAGTTTCTCAACAGTCAAATAAGAGTGGACTAAGGCGAAAAGCCGCAAACTTTTCACTAAAGGCAAAATTTTCTAGACAGAGGGACTAGTGTGGCGCGACTTCTCTTCTGTACGCTATGAAGAGCATTTCATAAAAGTCGGCTCAAGCTTTTGTCGAGAAATGGAAGCCAAAAAGGGACAAAAACTCTGCTATGAATATTTGACCAATAGAGAATACCAAATATTTCTGATCAAAGGTATTGTCTTCTTCAAACTATTCCAAAGATTGTTTAAATAAGTCTATTAAGACGGAGTGGAATATTTGCTGCCATGCTTCAAAATGACCACACCAACACTTTCAGAAGAAGGGTCAATACCAATCGCTGAGAACTGTCATTTGAAACTGGAGATTAAAAATATCAGCAAACTAATGAAAATGAAGTTAAAAGTTGCTGTGCATTTATTTGATTGAGCGAGACATTTTACTTCTGTAAACTAGTGTTTTTTTTTGTCAAAGTTATGTAGGAGTGTAACTGCTAGGTCCGCTATGCTACGTCTTGCAGAGGGCTCCCACTCCACCTGCTGCAAAGTTTAAAACTAAATGATTGTAACTTTCCAAAAGGTAGTCCCCAAATGGTGTATCCAGGAAGTCATATAAAAATAATTATGATACTTAAGTACACTTTATGTGGTCCAGCTAGGGGGGTTTAGGGGGGGGGGTTTAGAGGCATAAGGGTCTAATTTCACATTTGATTAATTTTTCCAGTGTGATGCTGTCATGGACACCATAGCATTTTGTATGCAAAAGACACTTCTCTACAAAATTTATTAAAAAAATTATCCAAGAGTTGCGATACCTAAGCCTAAAACAAAAGTTAAACCTAAACATATTATTAGACTTTTAAAAGGGAATAAGGGGGGAACACACAAGAATGCTTAGCCCATTTTTGTAAGTAAAAGTTTCTTCTTAGAGTTAGTTTAGTTCGCATTTTCAACTAATTGGCTGGTTGGAAAGCTGAAATAAAGCTCTCTTTCCGTCTCTTCTATGAGACATGCAAGAAAACCAAATGGTGCTTTGCTATGACTATGTAATTTTTTTTACGTTTGTGACAATATTGACACCAACTGTGTCTAACTCTACTTTAATGAACGCAAAAAAACATTTGTTAGTACACGAAAGTGCAGCTAAATCAGCAATTAAAAATGAAATGTGGTTCGTCGTCTTTTAAAAGTGCTGCTGGAGTTGGGCGCAGCAATGTTAACCAGTCTGTTGTCTTTTTTAATAAACTTTTTTAGTGTCTTCGTATACATAAGGGCAGCAATTAAAACATCAAATGAGTTCAGTAAGACATTATATGGTCCAGCATAAGGTGCAATTAAAATGCCTGTGGTCTGAATTGGTAAAGTAATTGTTTTAGTAATTGTTAGTAATTGTTTAGTAATTGTTTCCTAATAACACATGTTTTTCAATGATCAAACCTGCAAAAGTAGCAAAACTCCGACTTGGGGCAGGAAATTAAACCATATTTCTGTACAAACCATTAAGCCAGTTATTTGATTTGCCTAAAAACAAAAAAAATAAATAAAATCCTACAAAACTATTGGGAAGACCATTTCAAAGATTTACCCGCTGTTTTTTGGCGTTTTTACTGGTGACTTTAGACGTAGCAGCCTGGCCAAGACTTTTCCAGATAATAACCAAAAAGAAAAATCCAACTAATATAGTTATGCTGCCTCCAACAATCTTTGTGATGACATATACTATAAAAAAAGTATTTTATGATATTCCTGTTACACTTTTATAAAACATGTTGCAGAAGTATTCGGTTTAACGTACCTCTTGAAGCTGTTTTTACCACTGTGCACGCAAAGTGCAAGCAAACTAAATTAACAACTGTTGTGCATTTCGCAGTATTTTGCTCTTTTGTATGTGATTTTTGGTAATTTGTGAAGGGAAAAGAGCATAGAGTGGTTGCATCTTTTTAGTTTGACATAGATCACAGCCAGTTAGCTACTAAACAGCCAACAAAAAGTTTTACCTAGCAGAAAATTAGTTACAATACAATTGTAAAATTTTGAGCATATGTATACATATACAGTACGTATTATAATTTTAGGTTCTCCCCAAAAGTTCGAAGGATGCCCCAAACGGGAAAAATACCTGGGGGATCAAGGCAGAAAATCAATTTATTATTAATATGTGAAAGTGCTGGAAACCACTTTCCCATCATTTCTCGCCTACAAAAATTGTTTAGTAGGGTTAAATTTCTTACTTGTAGTATTCGGAAGTGGAAGTTCTTGAAGATATGCCCAAACATTAAGAAAAAAAGAAAAAACAAGTACTGCTATCTCAATAGCTACGAGTTTATTTTGCTGTTGTCTAAATTCTTTTAATTTAAAAAATTGTGGATCCATATATATTTCTACCTCGAATAGCTAGCTGGGTATTTGATACAAAAAATGCGATCCAATGTTAAAAAGAATACAGAAAAAGAAATTGTCGTATTAAAGCAATTGGACCACATACCACTCCAAAAAATGGTGCTGGTGCTTTTAATGCTTTCTAAAAGCTACTTTAATTAAGCCCAATCTGAAAATTCAAATCTACCAGAGCCTACTTTCCTCTATACCATATTTTATTTAATTATCTCCTCAGAGTTATTATTTATCGCATTGGCTGTTTATTTTGGAGACCTATTACTTAGATATGAATTTTCAAAAAACTTAAATTTTTCTTGTTAAACTCGTATTTGAAGACAATTTTCTAATATTTTAAGCAATTCAGTTGGCAAAGTCAGAAATTGGAATTTGAGAACAAAATTTCAAAAAGTAACTTTGTTGTTGAGATGTGAAAAACGTAAGCCAAAACTAAGTTGACGGCTTGTTTTACTGGGACCCAAGAAGGAACACCACTTTTCGAACATTTTCCGATATGCTTTGCTCTGAGATATAGACTCACAAAGTCGAGAATAGGGGGCTTTTAAAAGAAAATAATTAGATAAAATATGGTATTTGTTTTCTACTGTAGATTTTGATGGCAACAAATAAAAAAGGTTTCTCAATGCACAAAATAACAAAATTAGTGCCTATGCCGAACATACGGGAAGTTATTTACTTTCTACACTCCACTGGAAAATCATGTAGCAAACATATGGTAGACAAGTAATTACTGCTATTGTCCAACAAATCATATTTATCACAATGGGAATGGAGATATTGTACTTTGGTTTGTTATGCCTTTTTATAATTCCAACCAAAATGCGAAGCATAAGAAAAAGTGATAATGAATCAACTATTAGTACAGCAGAAAATTCAATAAGAACCAATAAGTTGATAAATGACATAATGTGTCAAAGCGAGTCTTAACCAAGTTTTTCATTATTTTACTGGCAAATGTACAAATTTTTACTTTTGCACAGTTTTTTATTCTAAGATGTCATGATAGACACAACATCCTCAGGAATCAGAATGTAAAAACAGAATTTCAAGGAGTTGGTTGGTTGCTGAGATATGATCACAAATTGAAATAATGATAATCTGATACAGTGACCAGCTTATTATCATCTACTGTATATATTTGGCAAGCAAGCAGCTTTTTGAGATTCCGTTTTTTTATTCAAATTCCTGAAGATTTCGACTACTGGGCTGTCTCAGAATAAAAATTCTTGCAAAGATAAACACTGTCAAGTCTCAATATAAGGAATACTATACAAAAAAATAATAAAATTTCTAGTTGGCTAGCTAAACAACTATAGGCCCTGATTATACATAGTGAACAAAAGAGTTTGTGTAAAATTTTTAATGAGTACAAAATTTTATTAATAGTGTTAACTTCCACCTGCTTTAGCCAACATGTTGGTCGTCGTAGAAATAATTATTTTTGCTGTCATCAAAAAATATGTTTTTGAGACAATCTAAAATCTTCCTTTGACAGCGTAAACAAAAAATAAATTGTAATACTAAATGTCAAAATTGCACATGTTTTTAAATACTCAGTCAATAATAAGGGAAATCATGTAAAATGTATTTTTGACATTATACAGCTTGATTTAACGCTTCAAGCCATGTTTCTTGATGTTTGAAAATGTCTAGTGTCTAGAAAACACGGTTTAGGTGGAAGGCCATTTCCAGAAAATAACTCTCAAGCCTCCTAGGCTCCCCTTACGAGGCCACGGGCGCTCGGGGGCTTGGAGTTGAGATGCGGAAACAAACATACCTGAGAGACCAATCACTCGAGAAAATTCCAGAGCATAAAAACAATATGCGTACCAGAGCTTCTTTATGCGGTAGGTCCCTCTAAGGGAAACAATGTTCTAGATCTTCTCTTTACCTCAGTAGTCCCATTACGTGGCCCATTACTTATCCCTTCCCCTCCCAATGCAGCCCTTACTCTCCTTTAAAATAGTTTAATATTCATTCTATTTAGGCTCTCTATCTACTTTATATCTACTCTCTAAATATGTAAAACAATTATAAAACGTATATAAAACAAAAATGAGAAAATTAGAACATTTTTAGAAACATAATCAGAGCAGATTTTCTTTAGCCTATTCATCCAAAGAAGAGTCACAAGAGCTTGCTACTTTTTTTTTATTTAATTTGGCAATATTAAAGAAATTTGAAACATTTTTAATTCCTTCAATTACTCTTGTCGTTATAGAGTTATTTACTTTACCAAGAATTGATGAATAAACTGCGTGAACCAAAGTTTCTGATTTAGTGTTATTTACTAGGATTTTGGCATTCTTAACCACTTTAGCTCGATATATTTTCTCATCGACTATTATTTTGAAATCTGGCATTTTCGCTGATATTTCTCCGGCACTTTGAATTTTGAACTCACATTGCTTGTTACTCTCTTGACTCTTAATCACTTTGTTCAACGATGAATACATGGTCTCCACTGCTAGTTTTTCTGTTTCTTCGTTTCCCATACGTTGTACATACGGATTTACGGCTTTAATTAGACGTTTTTTCACTTCATTGTAACTTTTGTTCAACTTTTTAACCAAATCGTATGGCTCTTTAATATATCCATTGTTGTATTTTGCGATAAGTTCTGCTGATTTTTCAATGCCAGGTTTAGTAATAGTCAATCCATTGCCACTATAGAAGTGGGAATTAGTTGCTGAGTCACCGACAGCTAAAAAAATGGCAGAATAGCCGAGAACGTTGTATTCTAGAGCAGCATTGTCCAATACAAGCTGTATCACGTCAAAGGTAGATGTGCTTACAAATAATGAATCAAAGTTTGTTAGTTCTTTTTCCGTCTTACCTATTAGTTTGGGCTGATTCTCTTTATAATTTAGGTATTGATTACCTACAGCTTTAAGCCATTTTTCGTCTAAATCCTTCTTGAACAACTTTTTTTCTTCTGGTGGAATATTTTTATCATTCTTAACATCTTTTAAAAGCTGAACGACAATTGGATCTGTAGCAGCTGCAAAAAACACGCTATGTCTGTTTTCAAAAAAACGTGACTCAAGCGAAGTTTCGACCATTTTCTGCGTTATATTTTCATACTTTTGTTTCATCTCTTCTGGTAAAAACAAGCTTTCCTTTATATAGGCCTCAAACTTTTGTGCCTTCAAATATCTCTTTAACTCATCTAGAGAGCTTTTTTGTCTATCATTTAGTAAGTCACAATTGTTTTCTTTCTTTAGAACAGCAACTCCATAATTTTGAGGGATACTGCTTGCATTAGGTAGGCCTATATAAGTGTCGCGAATTTTGTCATTAACACCTCCAGCACAAACAAGAATATTGAATTCAATAGAGTTATTGTTGTTTAGAATAGCACTATAGTAATGCATGTTTTCTGAAGGAAATTGAATCTTTTCCACAGTTGCTCCGAAAATCAGCTGTAATTGAATGACATCATCATCATTTTGACATGCTACATTTGCATACGCTGCCAAAGCTTCTAGTCTAATTTTCAAAGCAGTCTCTAAATATTTTATACTTATTTCTCCCGTGTAGTTATCATAAAATTCGCCGAGTCGTTTTTTAACAACAAAAAGTTCGTCAAACTTAGTGCCTAGCATAATCGTAAGCGTAATCATCCAGTTATCACATAGAAGAATTATTTGATTTCTAGTGTAGTCCGTTCTTTCGTTGACTAAACTAACATGTAAACCAGAGAGGAATAATTTAAAGGCAGAGTAGAGGCCATTAGGACCTCCGCCAACAATAACTGCTCTTTGTACAGGCTTTTTAGCTTTTTTTTTGTTTTCTATATGGCTGTTGTACATATCTTTTAGAACCATTTCATCTAGAGTCTTATTTTGTAAAAGAGCAAGCTTGTAAATAAGCCACAAGTTAAAATACTTTTCATCATTACTGTAGATAAAAGACAATATATTTAGCAAATAACCTTCGCCATCTACAGAATAGAGTTCAAGTAAAAATTTTTTACAATCCATTATCATATCATAGTAGACTTTAGAAATTGCATTCTTTTTTAGGTTATCTCCAACGCTGCTTAATACATATTTTGTAGTAATCATGCGGTGTTTAGAGCAAATAAAAAAAACTTTCTTCATCAGTTCGATTTCAGCTTGCTCTTCAGGTGAGTCATAAAAATATTCAGATGCTGTTTTTGTCATCTCAGTAAAAACATTATAATTCATGGCATCAGAGGAGTCAAACACTGTATTATCTTCTTCCATTTTTTCGCGTTCTTTTTCGTATATTTCTATGTCTGAATGAAACGAAATTCGGCGTTACTGCACTATACCCTGCCTCCCTTTCCAAATTTATTGATTAGTCAGCATTAAATCCTGCTACCTAGTAGGCTGACCAAAAATTTTTACGAAAAAG
>BBSZ01009698.1:0-34292 GCA_000981365.1 Subanguina moxae
TCTGGGTATTGCACAGGGCGACCTCCACCGTCGAGCCTTTTGCGCTTCCCTCCTCCGGCTGTGGTATTACTAGAAAGTTTAAAATTGTGAACTTCAAGCTAAGACAAGACATGACAGGAACTTACACTTGCTCCCTCAACTTCTCCTCGTTCCGCATCCACTTCCTAATGCATTGGCGGTCCACTTGGTACTCTCTTGCAGCCTTGTGGATGGAGTTCTTCTTCGCAAAGTCGATGGCATCGATTTGAGTAGAGACGTCATTGTTCCTCTTTCGATTGCGGCTCTTCATCATCATCACCTCTTCTTCCGCTTCGCCGTTGCTTAGGAACATCTTCAGCCTGAAAAGGGGGCTGAAGATGATAGTGGGTGAATGATGGAATAGTTTAACAATTTAGAGAAAAAAATTTGAAATGGCTGCTGATTTGAGCTGATTTGAGGAAAGATTTCTTTTTCTCTTAATCTTTTGAGCAAATTAAGGCTCATTGAAACGTTGAAAAATAATAAGCCCCCCTCTAATAATACCACCCCCTCTAATAATACCCCCCCTCTGGAGGGGTATTGAAAAATAATACCCCCGGAGGTATTAAAAGAGGTTTTACGGTATGCTATATTCAAAAAAAAAACATCATAAAAAGTGCAGCCCACTGCGGGATTCGAACCCACGTCACTGCTTATCTACGAGGTTAGGTAGGAGAGCAATACCTTTCCTCTAGGCCAAGCGGGCATACGTTATACACCATTTGCAACCTGTTCTATTTATTTAAAAAAGCTATCTGTTCTTACAATTTATTAACAATTTAGTAAAGGAGGCCTATTTAGGTTCTTGGGGGGTTGTATACCCTTTTTGCAGGTATATAATCCCTGAAAGTCAAGTTTTTTTTAATGTTACCAGCTCTATGCATGAAAGCTACGCTGTATACTTCCATCCAAATAAATTCTAAATTTTATAAATTTATGAGAATCCTTTTTAATTTTTAAATTTTTTGATTCCAGCGCTTCAAGCTGTGCATTACAGCCCAACAAAGACATGCCTCCAACTGCCCTTCCCTTACAACAGCCAATCTGAGTACTGGAGGCACATTGTTAGATGAAAGAGGCAATTATTTCAGTCATAGAGACTCATCTGTGGCACACCTTTAGAGGCTTTACTGTTGCGTGTCCCTCTAACTTGCAATAAATTTATTTTATTTCACCCTCAAAAAATAGCAAAAGCCAACAAGAATGGATAAACAAGTAACGACCACCTTCAACAATCATTCTTTTCTTTCAGGCTTAACTCACACAACTTTAGGTAGGCGACTGGCGCAATAGTTTGATCAGCACCGTGAATAACCACTTCCGACTGCTCAATGCATATACGCTTGGTGTAAAGAGGACAGTCGAGCACTGCAAAATATATAATTATAAGGTCATAGGAGAGATATCTGGCTGGTTCACCCTACTTCCTTTACTCGCCACCTTCTTTACACACGTGAAACAAATAAATACAATGTTTATGCACGTCGCGACACTTGGTGAGCTGCTTGTTGAGGAAGCTTGGCAGTTATTGTTTTTAGAAAAAAAACCTTACCAAATGTTTCAAACTCTCCGCCTTCTCCACAAATGTGAGAGCCATACTTGTTGTGCATGCTGATCAGGTGTTCACGCATCTAAGAAGTCTTTTTATTTAGACTTTTGGTGGCTAACTAAGCAATTAACCTGTTGAAGAGTCATGCCGAGATGATTGGCAGAAAGACCCATGGCTGCCACTTTGATAATGATGGCTTGCACACCTGCCTTAATCATTTCATCAAACAGCTCCAATTGATTCCTTTCCCATAGGTAGCAAAGCGGGCTCAGATTTAGGCGTTCACATACCTTGAAGACAGAGATTTAGAGCAGACATAGTAAAAAGGACACTCTGAATTCAGGTATCCGCTACTATTACAGAGATGAGCTAATCGGAAGTGAGAGCTTTCCAAACGTTAAAATCTATGAAGAAATTTTACGTAAAAAGACCAAGCATCAGGTCCTAGAGTTGCGATGTAACAAGCTTCGTCATCATTTAGTAGCCTGGTAATTAGGATTTATAAGGATCGACACTTGGCTGGACGAGAAAAAGATATGACTATGGATGTGATACGCAGATATTATGACCAGGGACCGGGAAAATTTTATTGCGTACCGTAATTTTGGTGAGAGCGCGTTTTGACAGAAGTCGTCTTGACACATACCGCGCCATCTCTTATGTAAAAACCCTTACATTCTCTACTCGTTCTTTTTGATACGTGCTATTAATAGCACCCACAGAAACACCTAAACATTTGTCAACTTGGAAACCGCAACTAAAACGATTGAAAATACCTTGAACATCAGGAAAATATTGTTTAACAGTTTTTAATAAGAGATACAAATCCTCCACTTCATCTCTCGCATCATATACATAAGGCATTTCAATGCTTTTTGGCTTTCCTGTGATTTTTTGCCGAAACAAAGGTAGATTTAGTGCTTCCGAAATCACCTGCAACTAAAAATAAAATGAGAAAATAATGTTTATGTTTAGCCAATTGACCCTAATTCCTTCCGATCCAACACTTTGATACATGTAGCTGTCAATTTCAATGCTATTTTCAGGATATAGATTGCCCAGACACACAACTTGGTGTCCATTTGCTCCGCAGCACATCATATTGTAGCTGCTGAAAGTCTTTCAATAAAATTGAAAATCAAAAATTTAGCCATGCACCGTGATGCATTTCAGCGATGTTTGATATTGACTTTTTTGTCGTAACCCATAAAAATTTACTTTTCCACAAAAAATATATATTACAAGTACTACATGAAAAAGGGAATCATAAAACTCAATGTAGGCGGTGAATCTGGTAAAAATTGAAGGTAGCTAAGTGTCAGGAAAATATTCAATAAAACACACTTGTGTGTGGCATCCGTAGATTATTAGTTTTGCTCAGTATTGGCTGATCCTTATAGTAAATACTTGCCTATCTTTTCCCCCGGAAATCAATGCCACCACTTTCATCTCTTTGGTTCTATCTGATCACAGATGTGAAATGTGTCAAATGGCAACTTAATTTAGCATAACCTAAACAAAACCCTTGTAAGGAGCTCACAGCAGTCTGCAATCCACACACACAACAACACTATTTCAATAGACTTTACTCTCAGAAATATTTAATACAAAGAATTGATCTAAAAATTCAGCCAAGTTAGCTACTTCACAATAGCTAAAATAGTTGAAGCACATTTTTGTCTTCTCTTTTAAACAATATTAGGGAACATTTCTTGTGAAAAAGCGATTGTTTGAACCTTATCTCCTCTCAAATACAACAATCCATAAGCGGTATGATTAGGACAGGTCTAAAAAATCAACAGTTTGTGTGAAAGGCGATGTAAAGCAGGCCCACTCCCAGACAGGCGGGAGGTGAATGAAATTTTGAACAAATTTGTGAAGTGAACTCTTCCACCACCTCCATCCTCTTCTGGATACGCGCCTTCCCAAAACACTTACAAAAAAAATCATTGTTGCTAGTGCGGCAGTCTATCTGTTCCTTGGCAAACTGGACGTAGTTTTCATGTTGTTCTAAAAAAGCGTTTTTTAATTAGAATAGTCATCAATTTTAATATTTGATTGATTTATTGCTATTTTTAATGAAACTAATGTTTTTACCCGACATGTAGAAGAATATAATTAACTCTATGTATCCGACATCCGATACTCGACTAAATTTCGAATCTAGATGCAGGAAATTTCAAATCCCTTCTTTTTCAAATTTGTTTTGGGTTTTCGTCCTGCCCTTTGCTACCAGGAGACAACTAGAGTCGAGGCTTCTTCTCAAAACAGTAAGACTACTTAGGTGACTACTATAGGGAAGAAGGGTAGAATACAGCAAAATCTGAAGTCTTACTTGAATTAGATCTTGTCCAAATTGTACATAAAATTATAAAATTTTGTAGAAAAGCAATTTGACGGGTTTTACAGATAGGTCTAAGCTAAGAACTTTAAGCTAAGAACAATTAATGAGTTTACTACATAACTATTGATCTCTGCAAATGGGATATATAGTGGTAGATAAAAAGTTACGTTTAAAAAGTTAAAACGGAGCTAAAAGATTTTGCCTCAGCAAGAAAGCACTTTTAAAGAGAGGTATTTTATGGCTAAGCAATGGTGCATAGACTTCAAATTTGTATGTGAATAAGCGCGACTCACCCTCCAATTTTTTGTTCAAGGCGGTCTCATATTCATATCGAAGGCGGATCTCTTGTTCCTTCAGCAATCGCTCACAAATCATTTTTACTTGTTTCAAAGAAAACTGTGGTTTATCATACAGAGAAGCAATGCTCATCTGTGGAGAGTTTCCTTTCTGATGGTCTGTGGTGCCTGTCTCACTGTCCGAGTCACTTCCTGACTGAAACGAAAACAAGCTTTAAAGCTAGTCATTTCAACATATTTAGAGGTCTCGCGGTTTTGCTGTAATTGTACCAAACTTCCTTCCCCTCCAGCATAGGGGTATCGCAGTTAAATATTTGTGCACAGACTTATCTGCAACATGTATCTTAGCAATACTCTTGACCAGAAATATATTTGAAGTCTTTTTTTGGGGGGAGGAGGCGGCGATATTCCGTTTAGAGTCGACTCTTCTGGCAGGAAAGGGTATTGAAGCTGACCCTTAGCGCACCCTGCCGAGAGGTGTACCCGATCGAGAGGCCTTTACTTGTACCTGTACGATTAAGACCCGTAATAACCACCTTCCTTTTCTTAAATAACCGACTTACATGGCAAGAAGAGGGCGACACAGCTCCATTGCGATAGCAAATTGAAAAAGTTGACATCTCTGCTTTGCCATTAGCTTCATTACCCGAATTAGTTTTGGAGGATTGTTCTTGAGTAATATTTCGGGGCTGTGGGATCAGCTTTCGACGTTTCAAGTATTGAATTTCGGCGCGGAGATAGGCTTCCAGCTGAGTGCTTGAGAGGTTGCTCTTATCTGATACTTGACCAAGTGGGCCTTCACATTCTTCCTGCAATTCAACAAAGGTTATTCGAGAATCTTTCTTAAAAGCCTACCTTTTTGTCCTTGCCAAAAGAAGAAGCACTTGAGGATTGCATTAGTGAGGCTGCTAGAGTACTCAATTGTGGACGGAATGGAGAACAATGTGGTTGGTTGGCGGGTCGAGGCCGCTTGGTCTCCACTCCAGAGTCAGGACTAAGATAAGCTTCATACTCATGAGGACGTTTCACAGCCAATCCACAAGTCATGGCTGCCAGTTATGGATGTGGGCGAAATGTGATGAAGGCTGCAATAGACATAATGAAAACAGTTTGTGTGAAAAAATTACATGTTTTTATCCCGAGAAAATATACAATCAAAAAGATAATATGGTGATAAAACCAACGATAAAACTAGGTGTATATGAGTGGCAAAAAACGATGCGCTTTACCGTTTTTATGGTACTTATAGTGGTTAGAGGCGAATAGGACACGTTTTTTATGGTAGTAGGGGGTGGAATAATCCAACAAACTTCAATTGTCGTTTATGCAAGTTAATAACGAAACCCATCTGTCTTAATAATCGACGATTGAAACGAGTTGATTTAATATAATTTTTGAAGACACGTTCCGAACGTACTTACGCTCTTTGACCGCTACACGACAACAATAAGATTATTAGCAGCGATAGGGATCGCCAGTTTGCGAAAATCACCTCACACCCAGCAAAAATATTTTAAAGCCAATACAACCCACTCTTAAGCCACCCTCACTCATCCAAAAGCCAAGCCCAGACCCAAAGCTAGCACCACTCAATCTTGATTGAGAAAGAAAGCAAGTAGAAGAGGAGAGGGTAAACAGCCAAGACAGGCACGGTTTGTGACCAAGCACACGCCCAGCTAGACCAAACTAAAATGTGAAACAGCACCAGCAGTAGGCAAAGGAGTGGTGGAAGGAGAGAGCAGAAAGAAGGCAGGGAGTCAGTCTTTGGCGTCCTTCAGCACCGCTCACTGGTCTGGCTGCGTCTAGCGGACAGAGCACAAGGGAAAGGAGAAGATGCTTTTACACGGTGCCTATCCCTCCAGCCATAGAAAAAAAAAGTTAGAGTACAAAGTAGTGAGCATTCCATAGATAAAAAGAAGAATTGCAAGTATAAACAAAAGAGAGAAATAAACACACAAAGTGGCAGTGTTCTCAAGTTTCTTTGCGAGCAAAAAAGTAAGAGAGATGGGAATATGTCTGGAGCAGGGTTAGAGAATTCTACAGAACAGGCAGTCACCAGAGAGCGTCACATTGAATAAATCGATGCGCCCAGCCACCCAACCAACCACTAGTAGTCTCCATTATTGAGTGGAGTTGAAAAGAGTGAAGAAACTTGTTTGTATTTAGCTCGAGAGGCAGGCGAAAGCCAAGGCGAATCGAAATTCCCTTCCTCTCCATTTACTGAAATGGGTTCTTCTCCTTTTTCTTCCCATCCCCCCGCTCCCCTTCGCAGCCTACTTCATGTGTGTTTGCGTTGGACCAAAAAAATTCTTCTTCTTCGTTCACATTACATATGGATGTACGAAGAAGTAAATAAGGGCACCGGGATGTTTGTACATGTGTATTTGCCTGTGTTTTATACCACAAAGTCCCCCCTTTTTTGTAGCAGTGTCTCCTTGCACAACATGAGTGCTCACCTAGAGCTTTTTCGGCCCGTTATTATTTCGCAAATCTTTCAATTGAGTCTGTACAGGGGCGATGGGGGCTTGGGGGCTTGGAGTTGAGATGCGCACACACCCATACCTGAGAGAAAAATCACTCCAGAAGAAGCTCTAGATACATGCCAGAGCTTTGTTATGCGGTAGAGCCCAGTTGACAAAACTATGTTCAAGATCTTCTCATTGCCTACGGAGTAGGCCTTCTCTAAAAGATGGTTTTTTTTTGTTTAATGATGGATACAATACAGTAATGCTGAAATTTGTTTACAAAGTTTTTGCCCAGGGCTAAGCCAAATATGGAAGGAAGTTAGGCACCCAAATCTCAACACCTATTCTACAACGTATTTTAGCATTGGAGCGAAATTAGGTGAAAACAGGTCTTGGAAAGAATTTTTGGATGGGATATCTAGTAAGAGATAATCTAACGGAAGAGCCAATGAAAACGTAAAGTGGTCATTTTAATATAATACAGTAGCAGCAAGCATTATCAAAACATGATGCTTATTATTGCCATATTTTTCATTGTGATGTTGTTTGAACCTGGGTCCTCTCTTTCATCTGATATTTGAAATGGCTTTGTTGATAGATAGAGGTGAGATTTCCTAAAAGCACAACAACAGCTGACTAACATCCATTGATCTGCTCCAGCGAGGGGCTAGCAGTGTTCCTGCCCTCATCTGGTCCCTCTTAAGTTTAATGTCGAAGTTTTGGATTTGTTTCCTGCTGCCCTCATTTTTTGCGTATTGATTTCCAACCGCAATTCCTGTTTTACTTCTCTTGTTTATTCTCTTTCTCTCTCTTCTACAGGAAATTACATTTTTTTGCTAAACTCCACTCATTTTTAGTCTGATGCTCAACTTATTCTGGCTGCTTTGAGCCACTAAAATGATTCCCAAAAAAGCTGTCTTAACTGTGCAATAAGACATTGGCCTCTTCCACCTATTGATTAGAGAAATTGCTGTTGTTGCATAACTATGTCTCATGCTCAGACAAACAATGTGGAGGAACACAAACGGTGAGTACCTCCTCTTTCAGAGTTGCAATGTTTATGTGATTGCAGAGTATCTTTTGGTGGTGAGCAGAAGATGATTGTCTATGACGACGGTTTAACCGACGATTGCTCAGTGCACCACGCCAGTAAGCACAACACTTCTTTTACAGAGTAGGTCTTTGATTAGGAAAATCAAAAAATATAAAAAGTTTTGAGTGCAATTGACTAATTCTGGGTGAAATTTGATTGTGATGAAGAAAACATTCTGCTTCAGTCTTACATAAAACAGAGACAAAAATAAGTCTGTATGTGAGCGAATTTTTCTTGAGCTGCAACCATACTATTTTTATATTTATCAATTGATACTTAACCGTGGGTTTCAGTAAACTTGCGTTTTTCATCAGAAATAGTATTTATTATTTGGGAAAAAAATGAGGCGTTCCAGCAGGTAAAAAAAATTAATTTGTCAAATAATGGTTGCCCTTGTATGTCCTTTCTCTAACCAGCTGCCACTGCTCTATGTTACTTTCCAGAAAAATTTTAGAATACATAGGTGAGTGACAGGTCTTTGGAAAGAGAGCTGAGAGAGCCGCAGAATTGTGGTTGAATTAATATGAGATTGTTGAATGAGATTGAAACAAGAAGTTGGAAAACTAAAGGAGAAAAAAATCAACTTTACTGGTCCATATTCTTCATACATCGATAAAGAATTATGCTTTTTTTCTCTTTTTGAAAGTTGTACTCTCCGCTGGCCTTTGGTATTTTATCTTTTGTTTTGCTTTTCAGCCTTCAGATAATTAGGGACCTTTCAATTATGCTTACCGAAAAACGGCTATCACTAAATAATGATAGATGGTTGACGTTCAGCTGTTATAGAGTCTGGGTCGTAATTGATCTTATCGATTTTCTATTGTTGATCTATCGCTAAAAAAAATGGTTTTGTTTAGTCTTGCTTACTTTTTATTTTACATCCTAATCCAAATGCTCTTTAATTGCTTTCCTAAGCCGCTGAGAACATTAAACTCTCCCCAAATAACACATATTTCCACACACCCTTCCTCAAAGATGGTTTTATTAGAAGGAGAAGCAGAGGCGGCGCCTGAAGACAGAGGCCACTGGTTGGTGGAGCCGCTCCAAGACTTGATAATTACATAAAACAATTTCTTCTTTCAACCAGTCCTGCAACCCATTCATTTTTTCCGAAGATGGGCCAAGTGTCTCACTCGACCAGTTTCAACTTTCTGAACCAGCCACACTATTTTGTGAAGGGCTCTCTGCCAATAGAGGAAGGAGCTGGTTAACGACCGCCTTGCCCAAAATATTTTTTCGGCGAAAGAAATGAGAGGAATGGCATTGACTCCGCTGCTCCTGCTGCCTATTCCTATTGTGCTTTGTCCGCCTTTGGCCTCAGTCTTCCCCTTCTGCCTACAAATGAACGACCTAATTATGTTCTGCCTGCTATTCTCCCAATAGCTTGGCCTTTCGCTTTTGCGGCTGCTTGGCTACTAGGACTACTCCACATGCCTGTTTTATGGTTTAGGCGTCTCTGGCTGTTGCTAATGTTGATGGTAGTACTGGAGAAGTAGACTAGAGACTGCAGCTATTACTGCTTCTCAATTGCGGATTATTTACAAATGGCTTTACCCCTTTCAAAATGTACAGCAAAATTGGACACTCGCGGGGTCAGCCTCTTCTTATAACCTTTTTCGGATATTGCTCTGTAAGACTTTATAAGTGCATGCAACTAACTGTTCAACTGTAAGAACGTAATATTTACAATATTTTATAGATTTGCATAAAATGTTTTGTATAGGTTACACTAAACGACTAACCTAAATACTTTTTGCAGATCAGACGCCCCACCCAACAAAGTGAAGGTGACTAGTGAAACTTCTGAGCTTCCAAGGCCCATTTCCCCTCCAGCACAGGTGGAAGACCACAACCCAGCCATTAACTATATGGCTGTCACAAGCCCTCCTCTTCCAGCTCTTCTCAAGTTGGTTTCGCTAAAATCGCTTTCCTCTCTACCAACTAATCGTGGTTATTAACAGGAAGAAGGAAAACGAGGGCGTGGAAAATCCTTTTCGGCCCACAGAAACACTCTATCACGAGGTGGATCCAATTGTGGAAGCCTATCGCCAACGACCCTTCCCTCCTTCTCCCAGTGGTTCACCAGTGCCACCCAATTTGAACTCCTCCTCCCCACTCAACCATGGCTACAAGTACCATGAAGAGAATTCAGCTTCTTCCACCAAATACACAAATGACATTAGCTACGAGTCTACCCCCAAAAAGCCCAACAAAGGCTCAAAAAAGTTGAATGGTCGTAATAGTCGGACATCCTCACTAGCAGAAGCGAGGACACCTTCCTCAAATGCCCCTCTGGTCTCAGCCAACGATCCAGTGTTACCGATGGGGGATATGCCTCCACCTCACAAGGCTGAGATTGTGCATATCGATGAGAAGAAAAAACGCTGTGCTTGCTGCTCTCTACAATGATTGAGCATCTGCTTTATTTTATTGCTGGTTTCTAGAGTCTTTTTTTTTATTACGCTTCTGCATTAGGAGGTTGTTGGCTGTGCAATTCGAAAGTGTACTATTTTTTGACGTAAGATAACATAACTAAGAGATTAGAAAACCAAACTTTTGACTACTTCGTAAGCCGGGCAGAAATTTTGTGGAGTCTTCACGAAGTTCTTGTTAGCTCAAGACTTGAAAAGCAACATAGCGTATTTCTTCTAATTAACCTCCCCATGATTCAAAATCGTTTTTTGACCCACTTTTTCCCGATGACTCTTAGGCAACTTAGCACCCAAATTTTAACTAAGATAATAAGCTAAATATAGGCTAGTAAGTTGCCTGAGAGTCGTGGTTCAAAAACATAATGCTAAAAACACGATTTTGCATCATAGGGGGTAATAACTAGAAGGAATACGGTATGTCTCGTGGGTTTCATCAATTGATACTTCTGGCGATAATGACACCCACCAGGCATATATTGTTGCGTTTAGTATAACACAAGTTTTTTAATTTGTTTGCAGCCGAAGATGCGTTTTAGAAAGAAGAATAGAAGTCAAGAGTTTGCTGATTAAAGGAGCACCAACAAAACCGGCTCGTTAAAATTTTGTTGTTTTACGTGCAGAATACCCTCTTCATTTTTGATTGTTTTTGTTCAAATTGCTTTGTCTTCATGCCTCTCAAAAATATTAACAGCCTACATACAAACAAATAGGGTTGTCGAGTTCTGAGCAATCGAGCATCCATTTGATGAAGTCAGTGGTGATAATTAATCATTAAAGTGACAATGTTCAAACTTTATGATTGCTCTTTTGGATTTCTGCTGTGGCTGATAAAAACTTACAAACGGCTACGAAATTTGCTCGACAGTTCAACGTCAGAGTTTTGTAGTAGTATAAACCGTTCTGAACCATGTCTTAATGCCTATACTCAAGGCATAGCCAGGTGTCCTATGTTCGGCTGTACACCATAATTTACGCGAAAATTTGTTACGCGGTCACTTTATTACGCCACAAAAATTTGCATACACTCATTTACAGTACTCATTTTTGAAAGGATTTTTTTTATTCTAAAGCGCCCAAGTAGGTAAAAAGATCTCAGATATCCAAATCTAGATACAAAATTTCAAGAAAAGGCTCGGCTGCTGAGATAGGATCATAGCCAGCCGCTTCCACAGTCAACTGGGGTGCCTATTCCACACTTTAGCCACCATTTTTTTTTGAAGTGGCATTTCAATAATCCAAAAAAAGATTCAAGCAACACAAATAATGCATGCTTTTTTTTTTCTTTGACCGTTTTCCAACTTTTTTCCAGCTCTCGAAACTCTACAACTAAATTTTTAACGTATTTATGTTCTCATAGTAAACAAAATGTTTTCAACTGCCAAAAACTGTTGCTTAGCTTTGTGTTTTTAAAAGTGGTTAGTATTGTGGGTGTATGTTGTTAACTCTCTTTGCCTAGCTCCGTTCGATTGTTGATCTAATTTTGAAGAAAAACTTCTTGGCAGTTTCAACCTTTGCTGCAACCCTCTTCCTTTTTCTTGTCTATTTTAGTGGAGTGTGTAGTTTCATCTGTGTATTTGAGCATGGGCAGCAGCAGTTTGTTGGGAGTTTTTATATTAGTATTTGCAGAGTACAGATAATTTCTCGTCAGACTCCAGTCTAAGTTACTACCACTATTTTTCGCATTAAATTTTACTCTTATTGTTGCTTAAGCTTGGAATTATTAAAGAAATAAACGTCTTATATTACTTTTCAAACTTGTAAACCAATTAAATTTCGGTAGTAATGGGTGGCTCTCATCTCTGTCTCTACTGTTGTCTTTTAGCACTCGCCTTGGATGATCTTCTCTTTTTTAATGATTTTATAACATGTTTCATGAAGCAGACCATTGAAGTGTGTTTCGTGACTTATGTTTCGTCAGCCACCACCAGAAGGGACAGCACCGTCAAAATGGCCTGCGAGATGCAATACCTCCTTCATGTTAGAAGCACTATAGTCATTTCTTTAAACACTCTCATAAACTTCTTCCTTCGATATATAATGAAGAAGAAAATATTGGTGATGCTTCACTCAAAGCGTTCTTGTTAAGTTTTCTCTTCAATTTTTTCGATAAAATAGCCAAACAATAGAGGACAAGCGCTAATAAACGGAAGCAGTTACTCTGTTCCTTTAGTGGTCTGCGTGCGACCCATGCGTATCTGCTGCCTTCAAGAAGTGAGACCAGCAAATATCTGCTTTGCCTCTTCCCACTAAAAACCCCCCTTTTCTATGGTGCAAAGCTATGTCGAGGAAACAAAAAAGGAGAAGAAAAATAAAATCAATGGGTTTTGCATTTCACGTGCCAGCCAAAAAGGAAAGCTTTGTGTCAGCCACCCATATGTGCTCTCTTTTTGAGTTCGAGAAATGTTGGCTTCTCTGTTTTTTGCTTTTACTTCAGTTTTAAGTTTGGGATTAAATGCTTCTAAGGTTTCTTGACCTACTTTTTACTCTTACTACATTTTTGCCGCACATTTCCATAAACAGCCCCTCTATCAATAATCCGAGTTTTTTTATGGGGTATTAGTCTTATGGTGCTCTTTACGGTACTTTTTCCGACCTTTTTCGATCCACAGGGGGTTTTAACAAACAAAAAAAAATTTTTTTTTTTGAAAGAAGAAATTTCCACACTCTTACTACCTAAAAGACTAGTAAAACGGATGTTGAAACTAACTTTTGAATAAAAAATAACCTAATGGTGGGATTAAGCCTAACTAAAGTGCCACCTAATTAATCTATTATTTTTTGACACAAACTACTTAGGTTTAGGTGACAGTCCTCAAGTTTTGGTGCAAAAACCTCTTCCTTCTTTTCCTAATTATATTATTAGCAAAAATAATTATTTGTAAGGGAGCTTTAAAGCACCAACTAAAAAGTGAGTGGGAGACAGTCTGTGCAGAACAAATTTTACGTTTAAAATACAAAAAGTCAGCTTTCTTAATCGATTTATTTAATGACCTTATTTGTTTTTTCGTACAAAAGCACCCATTTTCGCAATATTTTTTAGAGGTCTTTATAGGTCCAATAGTCAAAATATCCTCAGGAATGTGAATCTGAAAGCAGAAATTTAAAAAATCGCTTGTTTGCCGAGTTATGACCAAAAATTATCATACGGACTTTTTGGAACAATTAGCAGCTTACTTGCAGACATATCCCAGCAATTAAGCAACTTTTAAAATTTCTGCTTTTAGATTCAGACTTCGGAACACATTTTCACCGCTGAAGAGCTTAAATACAAAAAAAAATTTGCAAAAATGAGTGCTTATATTCAAAAATATCAAAAAATTGGGAAAAAGAGGGATGGCCCACTGTTGTTTTAACGAAGCTTATTTTCTCTTTTTTAAAAATTGGCTAAATTTATTTTCGAATTGTGAGCGTGTTTATAGGATTGCGCACATTTTCAAGCTTTCAACTAATTTTTGAGTTTTGTTTGGACCTCTATGGATCATAAAAATCGAAACTTTTTGGCATTCATTTTTTAGGACATGGTAACATATGAAATTTTGGTTATGATTTAAAGTGCGTGATAATTAAAAGCCTGTTTAGACAATTCCACATTTCTGCCTCTATCTTTGACCATTGCTTAGCAACTGCCATTCAAACACACGCACATCCACAATGGCCAGTTTTGTGATGAAGCAGATGGTAGGCAGCAAGATCAATGAAGTGACAGGAGGACTTAACAAGTTGGGTGGCGACGATGGGGGCGATGGCACCAAGACAGAGACTGGTGAAGACCCCGAGATTATTGCTGCTCGCAAGGAACAGGAGGAGCGTCGCAAGGAGAAACACCGCAAAATGGAAGTGGAACGAGAGAAGATGCGCGGCGACATCCGCTCCAAGTACAACATACAAAAAAAGGTGGGCTTTGCTTTTTGCTGTGCACAGTAAAACAACCAACAACAAGTTTTTAGGAAGATGGAGCTATTGCGCCCGGCATGATGGACGATGGCAGAGTAGGCGCTCGAAAAAAGACTCCAGAAGAGCTGGCATCAGAGGTTAGACCTAGGTTTTTGGGATTCTATAGTGGTGGTGAGAATCCTAAAGGATAACCGAGGTTACTTAAAAGAAAAACTACTTGAAACCAGTCTTTTGCACGTCTTGATCAAGGGCAAAAGACATCCATACCACTCATAACCATCTGAGGAGGCAATTTGTCAAAAATATTCTATATCCCACCTCCAATATCATCTGAATTGGCAGGCTGTGTTCTGTAGAACAGCCTTTCACTTACCACCCTAGCAAAAAGCCATAGTGATGGAGATTAGAGCGACTTCCAACATTCGTATCGTTTTTAGTGCCGAGCAAATGTTTCTTGTAGCCAAATGCACACATTCACAGACCAAAAAATTGATGATTTTGGGTCAATTGAGAACAGGCATTTTATTTCCCCCTGACTGTATTGGACTGTTTAGCCCAACTTGCAGAAAATTTTTAACAACAAACTTCTGCTTGCAGATGCGAAACGATGAAGACTCTTTGATTGGACAATTGGGATTGACTGAACAAGTGGAGAAGGCCAAACAAGCAGCTACCAGTGCTTTTGAAACAGTTCGAGGACTCTTACCCTTTGGAAAATAAGCTAAGTGGCTCAATATTCCCACAAAAATATTCCATTTGTTTTTTTTTTCGCAACTCTGCTTTCGATAATGGAAAAAACATGTCTGCAGCCAGTTTGGTAAAATCTTTTCAAGTTCTCTAGCACCTCTTAACCATACAAAAGGATTGTAACTAATGTATTGATCTCCTCGCCTCGGCATTCTTATTGTTGTACTCTTGCTCTAACAATATTTTCAAAATTACTTTTGTAAACACTTGCAAATAGATAGTCTTCTTAATATTCTAATAATTCACATTTCTATTTTTTTTCGTTCATGAAAAGGGCTATTTATGCCCGTCAGTAGGTAAAATGAGAGTTGGTTATGCTTTTTTCTCAAAATATATAAAAATTGGGAAAAAAAAGACATAGCCAACTGTTGGATGTCCTGTCAGAGGCATGATACATTGTTCAAACGCGCGGGCACCCGCTTTCTACACAAGACTTCAAGAAATTAAACAATTTTAACTTTTCTATGGCTTTTTTTAAGAAAATCACGGACGTGCCATGCCATTGATGCGCGTGCCCCTGTATTCTTATATATTTGGACTGTAGAAACATTTATTGTGTCATGTTCAGTAGAGTATAAATGTGGTTCTTTACTTCTTATAGTATTTACCCTAAAATGAATTAAAATATGCAGAAAGTTCATATGTTTTCCAGGGTTTCAATAACAGCTTGTTTTCTCCGGTTGTTTTTGCTTTTTTGCAAAATCGGTTCTTCAAACCCAGCTTTTTTTGTTTAGAAAATGTTTTTTATACCTAGAAACGCGTTTTCTGCTCAGTTTAAGAATAACAAGCTTAACATAAGTGCTTCAAAATTCAATTTTGCCTCTTTCATAGAGTCTAAGTCAGCCTTGAGAACATAGAATGCATAAAATTTTATTTGCCTGAAAAATATACAAGTCAATATTTACCGTAGTTTCTTTTTTGAAACCGTAGTTTCAAGACAAAGCTCTCAAAGAAAAAACCGAGAATACTTTAAAAAAATAATTTGCTTTCATTATTATACATATATTAAACAAAAATACTTTAAAAGGCAGAGACCCGAGGAGGTTGCAAAGGCACACGTGAAAGAAAATTGGACTCTAGTCTGACATAACCTCCTAAACTTTTTCTTTTGTCAATTTCCACTTGTGAATTAATGAAAATTGCTAAAAAAATATCAAGTGAATCAGTGATAAATCATCAGAAATAAGCATAGAATCGGGACACTCAACATGACCAAAAAGCCACAGAATACACGGGGTGGCACCATTTTCTTAGTGAATGCCTTTTTTTCGAAAATTATAATATTTTTCAACAAAAGTGCCTATTTTTAAAAGTTTTTTTAGTGTTCAGGCCCACTGATAATCAAAATATTCTCAGGAATGTGAATTTGAAAGCAGAAATTTAAAAAGTGGCTTGGTTGTTGAGATATGACCAAAAGCTGGCATACCGAAATTTGTGCAACAGCGATCACCTTACTTTTAGCCATATCTCAACAATCAAGCCACTTTTTAAAATTGCGCCTTCAGATTTGTATTCCTCAGGACATTTTGGCTACTGAAGAGCCTCAATACAAAACAAAATTCTTGTTAACTTTGTTCAAAAATATCAAAAAATTGGGAAAAAGAGGGATGGTCAACTGTCCAATGTCCCCGTCAGTGTCAGGTTTTGGAGCAAGTATATCCGACTAGAGCCGAAAACAATTTCTAGATTTTTATATTAGCGGTGGCTTTAGCTGTGGAAGAAGACGTCAGAGCGGCTCTCTCCAAGCCCGCGATTGTGGAGCGCATGACCATAAGTTGCTTCCGCTTAGATCGGTAAATTGCTATTTGTGATATGTATAGTCTTTTCTCACCTCCTCCAAATGGCCATGCTTGATCTTCTCGACCATGAAGGCAATGATCAGTGCCCAAGCTTTGCGCACAGTCTCAGAGCGACACCGCCGATCACCCCACTCTAGAGTGCAATCAATGAATGTCTCTGCCACTGAATTCCACAGCTTACCTGCAATAAAAGACACTGTATCATTGTTATGCAAGACAAACAACTTTTGGGAAGGCTGTAGGTCATTCCGCCGGTAAAAACTTGATTATATCAGCTACCTTTCCAAAAACCTTTTCTAACTTTTTGTCCAACCTGTAGACCTAAATCTCTTCTTTCCATTGAGACATGAGCTGACTCGACGTTGTTAAAAAAGTACTTTGAATGAAGCACGGAGTATTTCGCTTCAAGGACCTTAATCTCCCACCTTTTCTAACAACATCGAATCACTTGATACCTCAATGTGAAGCAGAAGTAAAGGGCTACCAGATGGCAAAAAAATTAGAAAAGGTCATTGACAACCCACTAAGAGATTTAACTTTGATATAAAAAATAATTGAGGAGATCTGTGTAGGAAGTCTAAGAATGATTTAAGCACATAAAAGCCACTTACTAGAGAGCTGTCCAGCTAACAGTTGAGCGTGTATCTTGCCGACTTTTTCTAGCTCTGTTGTCACATTCTCCAAATTGTCCAAATTCTCTACCACCTGAACCAACTGATCAAAAATTAAAAATTAAAAAGTGGCTGCCTACCTGATCCACCAGTTCAGCCATACTTTTACAGTGACTTTTTGCAAAACTGTCATGGTTGGAGAAGCACCTCGGCATTGGACAATTTCTGAATTGCTCCTTCAACTTAGGGCACTTAAAAAAGAGTCGATGCATCACAGTGGTACCAATAACTGTCGGGCCTTTGGTCAAGTAGATTTGACGCCACAACGACCTGACCAAATGAATCTGGGCCGAAGTCAACGGAATCAGTGTTGTGGAAGTTCTCCTGCCACACGCTTTTTGCACCAACTGCACATTGCTCTGCCTTCTCATAGCCAAAGAAGCTCTCCGCTTTTCGATTTCATTCATGCCTGAAACGGACAAATATTATTGCAAAAAAACTGCCGTATTATTTCTAATAGAACCACACCCCCTAATTCAAAATCGTGTTTTTGACATTGTGTTTTCAACCTACTTATTGGAGACACAACTCCCAAGCAAGTTACCACTCAAATTGTAGCTTATTGTTATAGCTATAAATTGGGTGGTACCTTGCCTAAGACTTGTTTGGAAAAATTAGAGAGAATACGGTACATGATGCACAACAAAAGAAGCTGGTTTCTCTAGAGCCAATAGAATAAGGGCATTAGAAACAACTCTACTTACCCCGTCTTGGTGTTATAGGTGAGGGGACGGGTGAAGAGGGAGTGGAGGCTATAGGTCTTTCCAAAGTGTCTGATCTAGAACAGGGCGACAGATTGCTGGTGTTGGCGTGGTAGTCAACCTCTTGCACCGTGACTCTACGGCCCTGTAATGAACTAACTCCCTGTTCAGAGCTGTGGTTGAGGATGCTGGTGCTGTTGGAGTGTTCGGCTGCAGACATGTCGCCCATACTGTTCGCTCGATTCTGGTCAATGTCACGAAAACTTTCGCTGGAGCGAATTGATGCCTAAACTTTCGATTGTGGCTGGATATGAATAAGACTGAGAAACACGAGAGATTATTTCCCAATACTAGGTTGTATACGGTTTTTGCTCTTTGGAAAGTGAGTCTGCTACCTCTTGTGGTTCAGAGTTCAGTTTCAGCCCAAAATTACTCAAAATGACGTTTTTAGAGGAGAACAAGCTGAGAGTGACATTCTGCTAGCAATTTTTGTTTGTTTGGTCAGTTTACTGGTCACAAATTTTATTGACCGTAGTTTCTCTAATAGAGCGGTATGTCCCTCTATTTTTCAACCCTCCTCGGGAAATGCCGCTCTGTTAGAGAGAATACAGTATGCATCTTATACAAGAATTATTGCTGTCAATCTGCTCAACAATTCTTTCGTCAAGTAGTTGATGAGTATGATGAGGCATTCAGGACGAGAGTTCCTCATGCATCCTCCAATATTTGCATCAGTTCAAAAATTTACACCCCAATGAACATTGAATACCACCACAACACCCCATCTGATCTCTATAAAAGCATAGAGCTGAAGAAATTAAAGCAGAAACAAATGGTTTTACTAGTAATGTGACACATATTTTTTTTTGTATAATTGCTTCTATTTACATAAAGAATATTTTGGATTTAAAGAACTATCACTTTCTAAGTGAGACCTTTTAATGGACGATCTCTTTGTGGTAAAAAGCCTATAAAAAGTCTTTTTCACGGTGGGAGTGAGCAGAAAAAGAAAGGGCAGAACCAGTCGCCAGAAAATGTTGAATTTATAGGAAAAGTGCACATATACACGTTTGGGTTACACAAACATTCCAAGAACCAACAGTAGTACAAACCCAAATTAATGCATTGTTCAAATTTCCAATTTAATTTCGTCTCATTTGTCTCATTAATTATAATTTTTTCCTTGAAACCTCGGCTAACTAACAAGCTCGAAAGAACGGGACGACTCTCAAATGGTTTATGATGAGAAAGAAAGTGGACAAATTCCTTAACCGAGACATTAACACTCAACGAGTCGAATCCGAGTGGCATAAGTTTAAGACTAGGCACAAGAGAGAATTCGGAACAAAGAGAGATATTTTGCTTTACTACATCTCAGACTATGTTTGGAAGAAAAAGTTTGAAAAGGTTTTGATATTATGTATCCTTTCGTGACAACAGATCAGTAAATTAAACCCAGTCGAAGGCACACGAAATTCATTGTTGAAGAGGAAACTGAGAGATGGGGGTAAATGTTATAAGTGCCCACCTACTCTCAAACGACTAAAATATTCTGCCTATAAGCAGGTCTCGAAGCAGTGAATGAGTACATAAATTCCATCAAATGTTTCCTTGGATTAATTAAATATTCCCTAAAAGACCACTCCAAAATGTTTAGCAGGCAACTAATGCGTCCAACTTAAAAATTTTCTCCCAAAGAATAAAAGGCTTGGGAAGACTAAGAAAGTGCCTGAAGAGGAAACACGCAAAATGTGTCGTGAGAATATTGGGTAATGGCGATTTTTTTTTTCCTCCTCACCTAATCTACTTTCAATAAGACTCATTTAGTAGAGAGAAGAACACTGCTTTGCGGAGACATATGGATAAGCAAGCAACACGCCAGCAAGTGAAGATGAGGTAAAACAAAGACCAACTATCAGAAAACTCGGTTTACTTTGGCCTTTCAACCTGGCCACACTATCACATTACATGGTCACGAGGAGCCATTCGGTTGTGGATAGAAAAGCTAGAAATAGGTAAGAGGGACGCAATTTGTGTTTTAAACTGTTTTTGAGTAGGCTGTAAGCAAAATGACCCTAACTGACCTGAGTCTTCAGAAAAAGACATTTCCGATCTAGTCCACCTTAGACCAAAATTGCGTCTCAACCTATTTCAAGCAATTTTAATACCCTAAAACGACAAACAAGACGTTTTCTGACATTTCCTCTCTAGCTAAAAAGTATTTTTTCTCTTGACTTTTGCCTTGGGGGACCAAAAAAAAATTTTTAGGGAGAAAGCCAGGGGGATGGTGGTGTTATTCATAAAACAGCCCATTTAGATCACCAAGAAAAGTTGGACTAATTGCATTTTGTCATTTTAAAAGGTTGTGGCTACTAATTAGATTGTAGTTAGAGCAGTTAGAAATGAATACAGCGTAACTAGTTTAAAAAAAACCAGCGTTCAACTAGTTTTCGATCATTTTAAATAAAGGAGAGAACAAGTGGCAAAACTGCCAAAATACAGATTTAAAAGCAACACCTTGTCTGTGGCTTGTAAAAAAATATTGGAACGCATTTTTTGCTTCAACAACTTTGTTTTGGTGTCTATTAAGTAAAATTTGGTTGGTGAGTAATGTTATAAAGGTATCCATGCATGAAAAATGTCATTTCTTTAAATAAAACTTTGATAAAATTGTACAATAATCTCATAAAAAATAAAAAAATTGTGGCCGTAGTCCGGTATACTAAAAATGAAGTATTCTCTGTATTCTCTCTAATAAAAGCACATCACAATTCTACTTCCGCTTTCTCTAAGGGTTTTTTTCTTATAAAGACACACCTGGAGTTGGTCCCACCACCAAAGACGTTGTTCTATTTGACCTTGGACATAGTGCACACCTGATGTGTGGTCAACATATGTGCACTATATCGAGACTTGACTCAAAGTGTAAATGACCCCATGACTTTGAAGTGGAAACGCACAGTTAAAAAAAAACAAGCAAACAATGCAAACAAAACTAAAGTTTGCGCTTTTACGTCAAACAGACGAACACTCCTCTCATGAAACTGATATATGCATGGATAAAAGTCATCTGAAAGCAGCTAAATGGGATAAATGCGTTCAAAAGTCTTAAGTTAAGAACACACACCCCGGTTTGAGCACGTCTGAGCGTGTATAATTTTTTGTCCTTGGCGCTTCGTGCCAAATTTTCCACGAAAACACATCATAACACAAAGAAAGTGGGCAGACAAACATAGCGTGGTAAGCAGGCACAGCTTTCATTCAATCGAGATATCACTTTCAGAGCCACTGTTGAAAAAATGAGCAAAAATGGATAAGCAGTGGATATAATGGCCTAGGAAGTCTATATTTAGAGAGAATACCGTATTAAAACCTTATAAGGCTTATGAGAATACCTTATAAGGCAACAGTTGTCGTAATTGTCAACAAAAAGCAGAATAAAAGTGCAAATAGGAGTCAAAAATTGTTCACAAATTTGAACAATTTCAGTTGTTTGCACTTTTATCTTATTCTCTGCCCTGGAACTTGCGGCTAATGCTTTAGTAGAAAACTGTGGCACTCTGCACCACGCTTTTTTAACTCAAAAAGTGCAAAAAAAGAGAAGAGGCTGAAGAGAACTGGTAAAGAGTGAGCAAAAGTATAAAAGCAGGGGGCATGATTTATTTATTTGCTCCGTTAAATGTTTACAAACTCATCTTTCTCAACAACTTTAACTTTGTATTCCAGTTTTACACCAGAAAGTACTTCTGCATGGATGCAATGGGAAAAGGTTGGAAATTAAGGTCTTTGAATGAAGCAAAAACATTTAACGGCGCGACTTCTGAGAATCAGTGGGAAACCTGTGGCAAGTTACCTGTGGCATTTTGAAGCGCAGTTTTCTAGTGGTTCTCACAGACATCGACCCAGCTGGAAGCCCCTCATTACCATATATGGACTGGGTCATGCCAGTGTCCATGAGGGGGTAGGCAGGTGGCAGTGGTCTGTCTGCTATGTCTGTCTTGCCTTCTGTGTGTAGCACTTCTGCTGAACCGCTGGTGCTGTTGTTGTCTACATCCGCTAGCTGGATGTATGGCTCTTGCTCTTCACTTGAGGACGAAGAGGAAGACAACTTGAAGGCAGTAGAACATGCCTCTGGAGAATTTTTGACAAAGTGAGGAGAGCATTCAGCCACCTCCTCGACGTTAGAAACAGAAGGATTTTCGCAGGCGGTGGAAACTGTGGAGGCAGGAACCTGCAAATGAAATCTTGGCTTGTTCAGGTATTTTAATTAGTATAATTTGGTGTTACAGGGAAGCTTGGTTGCCGAGATATGGCTGCAAGTACGCTGTTAATCGTTCCAAAATGTCGGTATTTTCCAAAATGTCGACTATTGATCATATCTCGGCAAACACGCGACTTTTTAAATTTCTGCTTTCAGATTCACATTCCTGAGAACATTTTAACCACTAGTGGCTTTATAATAAATAAATAAACTGGTTCAAAATTGGGTACTTTCGTTCAAAAAGGGCAATGTGGGAAAAAAATTATGGCCAATTGTCCAATGTCCAAGATTTGTTGTTTAACCTTTGTCTGCATCTTTGTTCCTTGTTATAATTTTTGACTGAAATTAATGAAGAAAGAAACACCTGGAAGTTTCTGTCCTAAGTTGAGTAATATAGAAGAGACTGGATAGCAAAGACCTTATCCCTTCTTTCCCCTCCAAATAAATCTTATTTAAATGGATTGACGTCAGAGGGCCGTTGTGCCCACTCAATGTCTATACTCATTGGAAACAACTCTCTTTGCTTCATAAGTTTTTTTAAAAACCTAATGCCCAATCTGCTCCTTGGATTCCGCAAGTCTTTTGGCTTGATTTAAATATCAAGCTTTAAAATGCAAAACGCCCAAAAATATAGCAGTTTAGCTTAGAGTTTAAAAGTTTTTGGAGAGCCGAAAGACCTGTCAATATTCCTCCTTAAAACAATATTGATGTGGGCATCAATAGTAGCTTAAAAGTCTGGAAATGATGCCTGCCAAACACTAACAACCCAGCATACTAAAAAAACGAAGCACTAATTTTTTTGGTGAGTCTAAAAGACTTGCTTCAAATGCAAAAACAAATTAGTGGACGCTCAAATTTCGGCTTCTCAGTAACACAGCCATTAGTTCTTGATTTAGACATCTTAATTGCTTTGCTTCAAGAAACAAAATTTAGTGCTCATGAAGAAAAACTAGGCGAGTAAATGTACGGAAATCTGGCGTTTAGTTTATATAATAGCAGGCTACTGTGTAGCCTTGACAGGTGCCGACAGGTCCTGATAACAGAACTTGACATTGTATGCTGCCAAATGATGGACCCACCTCATTGTTTGAAGAGGATTCTGAAGATTCGACTCTAATCAAAGGTTTGCGAAGATCTTCACTTTCTTCTTCTCCACTCGGCTTCTCAATCAATGTCTCCTTCCTTTGCGTAACAGCTATTGGGCTTGGATTGTTTGAATGGAGGCTGGCCACGTCTCTTGAAGTATGTGTGTCTGAAGAGCCAGCATCTGGCCTGACCCCTGATTGGTTTCGTTTCTCTTTATCCACTTCTAATTTTTTTTTGGAAGGAGTCAACTTTCTTTTCAACTTTTTCCAACTCCCTTCTCTTTGCAAATCTGGCACTTCGAGTAGGGTCTGATTAGCTGATGTGGATGGGTCCTGAGGCACTGTTTCCTGGCATCTTCTTGACTTTTTGGGTATAGGCACCGGTGGAAATGACCTGAAAGACTTGGAAGAAGGTTGAGACTCAACTTTTGTGGTGCCATTTCGACGCCTCGTCCTTGAAGTCTCTTTTTTATTGTTGTGGATGACGGAATAAGTGCGTTTAGCTGGGTCACCATTGTTGTTGAGGGAGGGGTTAGAGGTAGCAACAAATTTGTCGAAGTCGTTTAGAAGATCCACATCATTAGCTTGATTGTTACTAAAGGCTGAAGAACTCTGCCATTTGCGAACACTGCTGTGTCGCTTATCTCTAACCCACTGGAATATTTTCTGCATTCTTGCGTAATTCTGAAATTGCGCTTGTTACTGAAATACAACGCTACTGAGTCAGCTGAAATTGGGAACTTAACAAAGTAAAGAGCACCATAACTGCTACATTTATTTACCTGTCAATGTCCTTGATTACTAATCATATATTTAATTGATGAGTTCCAGAAATGGATGGATCTGTCATATTTTAAAGCATGATGCTCATAATGGAGGGTGGAAGTCAAAAGACAAAGTAAAAAAGTGTGAGTTCTTGCACAAGGATACCCACTTATCTACACGATCATTTGGTTTCAGCACCTAAGAATCATGTGGACATCCACCAATCGGATTTCCGCCTAATTTGGCTAGTATGTGGTTTGTATTGGCGTGGAACACTCTCATACTTAGTGTAACATACTTTTAAGAGGTCTAAGGCTGCTGTCTACGGCCCTAGAGGTCTACGCCCTGCCCAAGACATCAAGCGACTCTTGGGTGGAGGGGATAGAAGCCATAAAATATAGGGATGTAGGGGTATAATTATAGGGTGTTATAACAAGTACAGTCAAACCTCGATTTAACGGCCCCACCTGAGACCAGCCTTAGGGGACCGTTGAATCGGAGGGCCGTTAAAATCAAAGTTATTGTTAGTAACAACTGCCAAATGAGACTAGGGGTATGCCATATGAGAAGTATATTATATAAAGAGTTGTTGTAGCGCAAAAAGCAATGAGTCATAAGCTGTTGCCCAAACAATAAACTAATGCAATATATAGCAACATGCAATATGCATTTAATCCCATCCTCAAATTGGGAGTAAAGAATTTCAACGCATAACGGCAAACAAAATAATCAGTTTGATATAAGTAAATGCTTCTCACGTGTCCAAGCACCAAGTTTTAACTCAAAATAATGCTTACTTAAAGGAGCTGTGATCAAAGTGTTCACCACAAAAAGTTATTTTGAAAGCACAAGCTGTGTCACTTAAATCAGCAGAAATGTTTTTTTATGTTAGAAAAACAGCCGCAAGCTATAGCAAAATATCAGGAGAGGAGTTGAGGTGAGACCAAGCTCTGATTACAGCTCATCAACAGAACCAGGGTATTGCTTACCCTTCGGCTTCTAGTTGCACCAATCACTTAACTCTCTGACTTGTCCCTTCTTCCTTATGGCTGAACAATTGCTGTTGGGTAGTTTGGGAAGATGGCTGGCAGATTAATACCGCCAATCTACTATTTGTCCTCTGTAAACACAAACCAAAGCTATAAAGTTTTTGGATGAGTGTTGGTGCGGTTAAAGAAAATGTTAAACTTAAAGGCTAAATTTCCTTATATGTAGATCAAAAACCATCTCTAACTGGCATTAAACCCCAAAAACTTGTTCTAGTCGTTTTTATGACCAAAAAGGAGTGGAAAACGTGTTTGAAAGAATTGCAGAAGGGGAATTTTCACTTGAGTTTCTGAAGGCCAAATAAATCCTACCTAGGTGAAACTTATAGTACACTAGCTATTATGCATCTAAATTAGTGGCTTGCAAACGACTGCTGTTAACAAATATTTTTTTTATTGAGTAAATATATGAGTCAACCAGATATAATGAAGATATTGTCCCACCAAAGAGAATACACCACAAAAGTTACATAATGAAAAGCATTCAATATACAAGTGCCCAACATGATAAACTATGACAACACATTTTTGTGTTTTTAGACTATTTTGAGTTACTTTTATTTTTCTCGTTTTTTATGTTGTTTAGAGGAGAATGTAAAACGGTTTGACAAATATTTGTACTTTTTGCATATTTCGTATTGTTCACATTTTCACGCCTTTGAGTGGCCATGGATGTCTTTTGATTTTTTCATGCTCTGAATGAGAAATACAAAACAGCGGCAAAGATTCTAAATACAAAGGTTATCGTGACTTTTTATATTTTGCTGGTCAGAATCATAGTCCTGACTTATCTCTATTTGAGTCTTTAGGGAAAACATAAAAATTTAAAACTGCAAAAAACTTTTTCCCTCGTAAGGACTTCTTCCTATAGCCAAGAAAGACCCACAGACTCTAAGCACAATTTTAGAACATTTTTTCAATTTATAGCATTTTTGTTTGCAAAAAGTTTCTTTTTCATAGACAGTCTACGAGACAGCACACAAAAAAATTAAAAATTCTTCATGGTCAATATTTTTTTTTAACATTATGGACACCCAAGTTTAATAATTTTTTTTATCAGATCGAGGTAAAAAGTATTTTGTATGCAAAAATAATACTATAGGGGTTGCCAATCAAATAGTGGCTAGAAGCGGACGACAATTTTTTACAGGAGTAGTTTGACTCCTAACTACCAAAACTGATGAAAATTTTCCTTTCAAAGAATATTTTAGCTGGAGAGGGTTGGATTGTGAGCCTTGTGCGAATTTTGGTGCAAGTTAACTTTTATGTCGTGATAACTTTTTTTAATTTTAAATGATGCTGCACAATGATAGGTCAAGCATTTACTTTATTAGTTAAAAAAAAAACTGGAAATTTGGAATAGACTGTTTGTGCAAGTACTATTTGAAATTGATCAAAGAAACTTGCATCTTTTTCTAAACTATGTGAAACCATTGACCTATCATTGTGCAGCATTATCCAATTTAAAAAAAAAAGTTATCATAACGTAAAAATTATAGAATCATTAGAGAGGAATAATTGAAAATGTGAAAAATGGTCAGATATTTGCCTGACTATTTATTTCAAGTGACTTACTCTTTCATCGCAGCAACAAATACAAGGAATGAAAGGAGGTTTGCTGCACACTTCATTGTGTAACAAGCAGGATTGTGATCACCTACAATTAGAATAGTTGCATATTTATACAAATATAAATAATTTGGAGCTTTTGCAAAGTTTTTAACTATTTAACAAACATTTTTTTAAAGCAGGATAACAAAAATAAAAAATGAGATATGAAAAACAGGGCCAAAGCCCCCCATTTTATGCAACTCAATTCCTAGTGATATCTAATAGCAAACAACTAAATAGCGTGTAGCTGAGAAAAAGAAGAAAGTGACCTTTTCTTAGGCAGCACCAAGCAAACATGATATAATCAATAATTTTTGCAAAATTCAATGGCCCACCTATATTTTTGCATTTATTTACCTCTTTCTTTTTCCACATTGCTGGGTGAAGCTGAAAGAGGAAGTGTAGAACATGCACGCGTGGCAAATGAAATTGTTAAAGCACCACTTTCATGGCAACCAATTAACAATAAAGGAAGTTTTTATGTTCCCAACAAAAAAAAGAACTAACTTCCAAAAAGACTAGTTTGGATTGGGTAGTTTATGTGATCTGAGGGTCTGGGTAGATTGGGCACAAAAAAATATTCAGAAAAAACACAAAAAATCTCTGACACAAGAATCCCGACCAGATTCCGGTCAGGAGATTGAGACGACCATTGGCAAATATTTTCTTAAATATCGGTAAACCACTGGTTGGCAGAGAGAGAGTAGGTCAACCACAAAGCTCTATTCACATGCCATTGGATTTCAATGGAATACTTCCCAATCTTGAATCATTCTTTATTGGAAAATATATCTATTATAAAGAAATGCTGCATTACTTATGACACAACAAAAGGCTTGTGTCTTTCCATTCTGAGCAAGCAATTTAATAATACTCTTCTCGCAAATGTACCTTAATCTCTCTAATAGAACCACACCTCCCTAATTCAAAATCGTGTTTTTGGCATTGTGTTTTCAACCTACTTATTGGAGACAGCTCCCAAGAAAGTTATTACTCAAAGTGTAGCTTATTGTTTTAGCTATAAACTGGGTTGTACCTTACCTAAGACTTGTATGGAAAAAGTAGGCCAAAAACATTTTGTCATGAATTAGGGGGGTTTGGTTCTGTTAGATAGAATACGGCATTTTCTAATCACAATCTACAGCGAACAGATATGTGTTGCCAGAATTAAGTGGAATGTCTTCAGCAAACAGAACTCATAGTCAACCAGGTGTTTGAGGAGAGTGAGAGAGAGAGTAAGTCAACCACAAAGTCCTGTTTCCAACCAGAAATTCCACTCATTTGCAACAAATACCACTTTTTAGAACTATAAAGCTACTAAGCACTAAGTTTTGATTGTCCTTCGGGCGGGTATGGCATCAGAAGAGGAAGATTTTAAGAGTTTTCCTCCAGTATTTTCGCCATTGCCACTTCGACTGCCACTGCTACAGCCGTTTAGACGGCCTTGTTGTTGTAACTGGTGCTGTTGACGCATCCTTCTTTCCGCAGTTCTCCTGAGTCGAGTGGAAGGGTAGCGAATGTTTTCTCTCCGCCTGATCATGGTCGCATCGCAGGCAAGGAAGCGGTGAGCCAGAGCCTCTTCTGGGCGCATTCGGCGACTAAAAAATGCAATGGGAATTTTGTTACGAGTTTGCCCTGAAAATGTTGAAAAAAACCCACCTAGGATCTTTTTTGAGTGCCCAAGTAGCAAAACGGAGAGCTTCCTCTGAGGCTTGCACAGGCACAAGGTTGGGATCACACTTTTGTTTTAGCACATTCTGCTCCACATCCGCTTCTGAGTCTTCATCGCTAGCAAATGGATGGAACCCACCCAATCTAAGAATAGCACAATTAACCCCAGTGCAAAGATACAGGGTGCGCTATTTTCTCCCCCAAGACCTCAGTCGGCATAGCCAACCGCACCATTGTAAACGTAGCATAAGGAATTCTTCGAAACGGCCTTTGTAGGCATCGATCATCTGAGGCAGTTGGATCAACAACCACTAACTTCTTCTACCAAGTTCTGCCAAATTGATGATTGGTATTCTGCAGAAAATGCCTTTTGATGCCCGACTCTAAAGGTTAGGTAAATGGAGCAGGCTTAAGCTTATCCTTTAGCCCATCCAGCCAGTCACGAAGAGCTCGAGCCCAATGCGGAGGTACAGTCAAGCCTCTCATTAACTTTTTTTTTTTTGAGCCCAGGAGGGTCGTTAAATCGAGGTTTGACTGTACTACGAATACGCTATGGCCAAAAAGAACTTAGGAGAGAAAATCGGCCCAAGTTACAAAGACCTACAAACAGAAAGTGATTAGTCCAAGTCCCCACATATCAGTCTGAGTGTTGGGTTGAGAGGATGTTGGAGAAGCTCCCATTGGCTTCAATCCTGCCAAAGAACCATTTTTCTTGGCCAACAAAACTTCTGGCGCTGTCCATTCGGCAAGCTGGTTGAAATGGGCGGGTGTCACCTTCCTTGGAGGGATTTGTTGGACCTTTGTGGAGGATTGTGGTTGAGATAGAGAGCCGATTTTTTGGGAGTGTCTAAGATGACTTGGCTTTTGTCCTTTATGCTTTTATTTTTTGTGAAAAACTAACCCAAAATCAATTAATTTGACCTTCCACGATCTTTTAGAAGCAAACATAACATTGCTGGGCTCAACATCCAAGTGGGCAATCCTGAAAAAACCCTGGTCTAATCATTGGCAGGATTGGGATGAGTAAATAAACCCTTTGAAGTGGATCCAATGCAAAGCAGAAGCTAATTGCCTTATGGTAAAGCAAATTTGCTCTTCTGTGTAAGTGTCAGAATAAGTGAAGCGATCAAACACATTCTCGTACAGGCGTTCTGTGAATAGAAGCAGGAAGTTGTTACTGCAACAAGAAAATATCATAGCTATGGATTAACTCGGCTGGTTTGTAACCACCACCCCACCCAACTGGATCATAAACACAACCACACCCCCCTAATTCAAAATCGTGTTTTTAGCATTGTGTTTTTGGCCTACTTTTTCCAAACAAGTCTTAGGCAAGGTACCACCCAATTTATAGCTAAAAACAATAAGCTACAATTTGAGTGGTAACTTGCTTGGGAGTTGTGTCTCCAATAAGTAGGTTGAAAACACAATGTCAAAAACACGATTTTGAATTAAGGGGTGTGGTTCTATTAGAAATAATACGATATATAGAGATACCTGTTGTAAGCGGCAATCAACTTGACTACATTGTCATGTTGTGCTTCTGCTAGTGTCTCATACTCTTTGAGCACATTATCGCCATCACTAGTGAAACCCATGCCAGCTCTGGCAGTTGCACGGATTTTGGCTGCACAATGACTCCCACTCTTTGAGTCCACTGCTAATCTAACAACGCTAAATTGACCTCGGAAAAGCTCTGATTCAATCTAAATAAACATGGTTTAGCTTATGGTGTATATATAGCAAATGATAACCTGGAATCTTTTTAGTGGATCTTCAGTGCTATTCAACACCACTTTGGCGTCGTTATCCCTTTGACCTCTTTTGCCGTTGTCGAAAGTGTGGTCTGTAGAGGCGCTTTCATCGCCAGTCTCGTCTTCAATCTCTCCACCTTCCTCAGATTCCTCTATGATTTCAGTAAGTCCAGTACCTCGGCGAGAGCTTCGCTGAGGCATAGTGATCACAGAAAACCTAGCTTCTCTTCGCAGCGAGTCCAGGCTCAACTTGGGAATGCCTGAAATTGAAGTCCAAGAGTAGTTCTTAAGGTACCCTTCTTCCAGTACTACTGTGCTATAAACACCCGCAGGAGTTGCCGAAGAGTCTTACTTATGCTTTCTCTTAACTTTTTCACCAGGGTGCAATGCGCTTAGTAACTAATAATTTCTTTCCCAGCCCACCTTTAGGATGTGTTCTTATAATCCTGGAGGTGATGCTCGGCTCTCCCCAACCAAAACCATTCTTAGCAGTCACTCTGAACTGGTAAATGCCAAGTGGGTGAAGGTGTTTGATGACTACTGCTTCGTCTTCCACTCTATTGCTTATCACCGTCCAAGAAGCAAAGGCATCATTCTCGCCAGCCGGTCGACACTCTACTCTATAGATTACTCCTTGTAATGTAGTGGCTAGTCGCTCAGGTGGCTCCCAACGAACAAACACTTCAGTATCGGCTGAAAGCTCAACTTCAGGGCGGGATGGTCGACTTGGCGGCTCTTGAAGCAAGTAATGTATGGTTGATTTTACTGCCATGAAGATTCAATTCTCTTACCTCCATACAATACAGTGCAAGAACATTTATCACCACCCAGCTCATTGAAGGCAGTGCAAGAATACTCGCCTCCATCTGTTGGCAGAGGTTTTAGAATCTTGATACTAAACGGGAATACAATATTGGACTAAATATGTTGAATTACCGTATTGTCTCTAATAGAACCACACCCCCTAATTCAAAATCGTGTTTTTGGCTTACTTTTTCCAAACAAGTCTTAGGCAAGTTACCACCCAGTTTATAGCTAAAACAATAGCCTACAGTTTGAGTGGTAACATTCTTGGGAGTTGTCTCCAAAAAGTAGGTTGAAAACACAATGCCAAAAGTACGATTTTGAATTAGAGGGTGTGGTTCTATTAGAGAAATACGGTATTTACCTGTAAATATCCCCACTGGTGGTCACTTTGTGTCTTGAATCCTCAATCAAGGCACTTTCGTGGTGGAAGAAAGTGATTTCGGGTGCGGGATTTCCAATAGCTTCACACCTCAGCTCAATCGCACTAACTCCATCGTGGAAACACACATCTTTTAGACGACAACGGAATATTGCTCCAAACTCTATAAGCCATAAAAGTATAAACATCAAGCGAGTTAGTAAGGGCAGAACTGACTTCCATCTACCGATTTATTTTGCGGCTCTGGCGCCAGTTGCCTTATCTCGTCTTGTATCCTTCTTAGTGCTCCCTGCTTCTTGGACTGTAGGTCTTGGACCACATTTGCCACGGATTTGGCGATATTGCGGTCTTCTCTCACCAAGTCGGTGAATCGCCTCCTCTCCCTCACACTTATGTCAGCATTTCTCTCACCCAAGATTCCTCCATAGACATAAGGAGCAGCATCTCCCCAGAGTTCCCTTCTGTAGTCTCTAACTCGAGCATTAAACTCGGCTCCTTTTGTGGCTAGTAGCAGAGTATCCGGTCCGATTTGGTAGTTGGTCTCCCAGCCGTAGTTGTCCAGATCTATATCATGTGGTTTTGACTCATTGTCTTCTTCTTTATAGAAATTTTTGGGTCGATATTTTTCCAGTTCATCCATCACCGCTTTCTGAATGATGGAGTATTAAATATAATAAATATCTTGACAGTAGATTAGAAAACCTACATCAGCCTTCAAGTTCTGCTTGATCCTGTTCACCTCGCCCATCAGCATATCATACTCCACATCTGCTGGAGACTTGAACTTCCTTTTCCAATCATCATTTCTGGCTGGCTCCACTTTCATCTTGTCCTTATTGAATGCTCTTCCAGGTGGCAGTTTGGCTTGCTCTTCAGGTTTTGCCTTCTCGCCTTTGAACGGTGGGATTTCAGGAATGGCTCGAATATTCTCCTTTTTCACAGGCTCTATTTCATTTTCTTTGGCTTGCTTGGACGCAATTACTGCACTCATTGTGTGTTCTTTGGGCGCTTGGTTGGGGGATAGCAGCACAGCACTTTTTTGCCCTGTATTCACCAGTGGAGAGCCAAGGAATCGCTCAATCAAGCCAGCTTCTCCAAGACTTTCCAGCAACTGACTATCTAGGATGAGTGGAGTATCCACTGGAATCTGTCGATTGGCTTGTGAGTCTTTTTGCTCTTGATCACCACCAAATTGGAATTGATGAGCCGAAGGGTCTAGATTGGAGGTGGACTCGATGGTGAATGCCGGAGACGCGAGTGGAGTAGTGGCACCACTTTCTGAGGTCGCATCGTTCTGAGGGGTACTTGAGCGACTCCGGTGAACTTTTTGGCTTTGCAGTTGCGTTTGTAGAAGTTTGGCCAGCTAGAGATTGGTGCAAGTTATGGTTTATAATGAAGAAAAATTGATATTATATGCTACGCTAGGCAAAAATACGTCAGTGCCACACTCTAAACATGTGGCTAACCAAATGCTCACCTCCTCTCTCTGCTTATGAATATCAGCCAGGTCATCAACTGAAGTCATAGAGCCGGCAATAGAGTTCTCTTCAGAGATGTCCGACAAGATCCTGTTTGCTATCTCCTCTTCAATTTGTCGACGCTCTCCTCTAATCAATTGCATAGGCAGTTGAGGCAGTTGCTAAAAAAACCTTATAAAAGTATTTTTAACTGCATTTCTCTTGCCTGTATCTCCATCTGCTTAGGTCTTTGTGACTTAGAGACAGCTGAAGGAGTTTCTCCTTTCGACTGAGGTTGCAATCGCTTCCTTTCTGAAGAGGAGCTTCTGCTTCTGGGTGGAGGTCCTCCGGCCACTAGTCCAGGCGGTAGAACAGATCTATTTGGATCTTGTGCCCATTGAATGAGATCTTCTGCCTTTACTCCTGGTGGTAGTTGGGCCAAAAGCCAGGCTGGGAACTGAGGTTGTTGCCGGCCAATTTGAGGAGCACGAGGATCTGGCCTATCTGCTGCTGGTTTTAACTCCTTGATTTTCAGATAGTCATAAATTGCGGTGGGTTGAGCTGTAGCGGGTTGAGCCGAGCTTTGGGACGACGACACTCTCGGCTGCTACAAATGGCTGGCATAGAATTGGAAAAGGTGTTAAAAACTACCTCAATAAGTTGTGTGAGCTGGTCTGATGGAGTTTGTTGCACAAACACCCGGCGCTCCTAAATACAAACTGAGAGTGCTGAAGGATGGAGCGATTCCGGACAGGATTTCGGGGAAAGAATCGGATCCCAATTTGGGGGGGGGAGGTTTAATTTGGGGGTTTATGGGGTTTGAATAGGTGCCCAATTCAGGGTTAAACGACCCACAGGCTAGTGACAATCAACATAATTTCAACTTTAGGCGACTACATGCGATTTTAATGAATTAAAGATATGCATACGCAGTTGTGAAACCTATTTTATGCTAGCTACATTAAAAACATTTGGCGATGTTTTGTCCCGGCGATGTCATGTCCGGCGATGTTATGGCCGGCGGTGTTTTGTCCGCGGCGATGTTTCGGCGCGGCGTTATTTTGTCCGTGGCCGCTTTCCAAGAAGTTCTTTTTCCTTTGAGAAAGGGAAAATGTATAAGAGAAACTGTCTATCTAAAAATAACATGAATAATATGACGATAATAATAATAATAATATCAATAAAATATTTCCAAAAGAGAAAAGCCTTCTCTAGCCATTACTGTTTCTTCTCAAACCCAGCATTTTGACCTTGTTCCATTTGTATATATACTTGGCATTCCAGTGCTCTTCGCTGACGTGTTTTGTATTTTTGGTTCACCCTGATGCCGGCATCAGGGCCGAGCCTCTGGTGCCGGCACCAGAGTTGGGGACTGGGGTTTTAGGTAGGGCTGCGGTTTTTTTTTTGGGTAGGGCTGGGGGTTTTTTTTTTGGGTAGTGCTGGGGGT
>BBSZ01009699.1:0-15514 GCA_000981365.1 Subanguina moxae
TGTTCAAACGGGCAAATTCCATTCGGGCAGTTTTGTGATGAAGTAGTAAACGTGGTGCTTTGATCATTTTCTCACGAACTATATTTGGATTGCGCTTGAGAGACCGAAGAATAGTTTTCTTTGACACTTCCAGATTCAGAGCCACCTGGATTTCACTCGCACTCTTTACAGAATTAGACGCTTCCTTGAAAATTCTTCTTTCATCACGCTTGCTAAGCTTCTTTCTACGACCACCTCGCTTCTTTTGTCCATAGCTTGCAGGATCTTTCATAAAATTCCGGATAAGACGAGGAGATCGCTTGAGTTCACGCGCAATTGCTTTCACACCCTTTTTCTCGGTCTGAAAAGCAGCAATTTGACCTTTTTCAAACTGCGACAATTGTTTTCCACGCGGCATATCTAAAATAACATCTTAATACGTAAAGTAACAAGAAATTAAAGGAGAAATAGCCAAAAAACCCAAGGGGGGTTATAATTATGACCCACCTCATTTTCAGTATTTGGGGCAAAACTTTTTTTGTGTGGGTCGAAATTTGATTTTTTCTTCTGCAATTGTAGTTTTTTGGCCATTTGCGTACAACTGTTGCAAAGGATTGACTATTGCTCCTTAAAACACCCATAACTCGGTAAAATCCTAGGGGGGTTATAATTATGTCCCGCAGTGTATATGTGGTAATTATTGACTTACCAAAAACCGAGCTTCTATAACAAAAAAGGACGAAAAATAAATATCTTTTAATTATGTTTAGAGTATTAAAAATGTTTAGGAGGAACTAAAACAACAGAGGGGCAGGGAAGCAAGCTACAAAATTAGTGCTCACTCTCCACTAGGACCTTTTTTTTAATATTATTTTTAGGTTCTTCTTCTTCTTTTTCCTATTCTAATTGGAGTGTTCTAAAGAAGGTTTTTAGATGCCGAAGTGTTATTTAAGCATCACAAAAAAAGCGAAGAATAACCTGTAAAGGGTAATTCACCGCTATCAAACCTTATTTAGAATGCTCTAATTAGTCTATTAAAAACGGGAGATGCAAGAAGAAAGACAAAAAAATTAGGAAAATGGAGGACCTCAGTCCAACAAGTACTCTTATGCCTACATGTAAAAGCCTCTGGTTATCATCATTGATGGACAGGCGGACCACACTCAATTGTACGGCTGGACCTGTCGTCGTCAACTGACCACTTGCATCGCTCACAGATTTGCTGGTCTGCTGTTGGAATTGTTCGAAGAAGTAGTTGTCAGAGGCTTGTACTCTAAAACAAAACACATTACTCATCTGAATATGGGAATTGAGCCCTACCACCCACATTTAACCCCAACTCATTTTTACAAAAACCACCTTAACGAGTTTCTATTGCGTCGTTTAGGCCTTTTGGCCATTTTTTTGCGACTGGCTCTGGAAGAGTTGGAGGTTGAAGATGATCTCCTCATAAGAGCAGCTCTTACTACAAAATTTATATCAAAAGCTCCTGTGGCCGATAAGTTCTCTCAACGACTGTGTGTTCTGTGTGGTTGTCTGACACTTTTTGAGATGGTAGCCAATTCTAATCATGCCATAGGAATTTGCCTATTTCAAGAGTTATGAGTCCAAAATAAAGTGTTCGACTTCATAAAGAGAGACTCTTGAAATCAAAAGGAGAAGAAAATCTGATTAGTAAACGCCTTCTGCTCTAATTAAGATGTGGAGGAAGAGCTAGAGCAAAGAGTAGAGGCATAGCAAAAAGAACATCTCCTCAACTCTCACAGTTGACTTCTGGTGGCATTGCAAATGAATGAGTGAAAATATGAATAGGTATATTCCCCTCCTGCCTTTTGGGTTATAATAGCTAGTCTTTTGGTCTGGCTTAAAGTGGCAGGCAGGAATGCACAAACACACACGCCTTTTTGTTTCTGCCTGGTTGACGGGTGTGTGTCCCATTATTTTTACGGCATTCTTTTATTTTTTTATTTATTCATTAGGCTGGCAAGAGAGAGGCTTACACACACACACACACGCATACTCCGCGGTGTAACATTTCAGGTTGGTGGTGGGTGATGATGATGAGAAAGAGAGAGGAAGTAACAGTTAGTCTACAAGCTTAGCCTACTTGTTTTTCTTACTTCTACTCTTTTTCCACCACAGTTTTGGGTTGGTGGGATAAGGAAATGAGTTTGCTGCTGCTATTCCTGATGCTAGACTTGCTTTTTGCTCAGCCTTAATCTACTTCTCTGACAGCCAAATGAAGGATGAGCGTTGCGCAATGTTGTAAGATGTTTTTTGTGGGAAGCACAATGGTGGTTGGACTGATTTCTTTATTTGCAAGTGTGGATGCATTGAATTCTGGTGTCACAGATAGCGCATCACCAATTCATTACGTATTTTGACATCAGTATACGGATGGAGAATAAGTAAATCAAATAAAAATTCCACGAGTGGCTAATGTTTTTGGTACATAATAGAACAACAGGGATGGATGGCCGGTCAGCTGGTTTCTGACTTTTTTTGACACTATATATTAATTTGGTTCTTATCCTTTATCGGGGGCCCACCAAAGTTTTCCGTGTTTATGCTCGTGTCCTCACATTCGCTTTGAAAGGAGGGCCCACTCTGTAGGAAAAGAGAAGATCTTGAACATTCTCTCCCTTACAAGGACCTGCCGCACAAAGAAGGTCTGCTATGCATGCTATTTTCACGCATCCAGAGCTTGTATGTGGTATGCTTGTGTGCGCATCTCAACTCCAAGCCCCCGAGCCCTCGTTGCCGCCGTAAGAGGGCTTGAGAGTTAGAGATGCGCGCACACACTTACATGTGAGGTGAATCCCAGCAATACTCTTGATCATAAAATGCATCTAGAAGCACTTTTTGCCCTGGTTCAGTAAGGGAGATGGGCCTTTCAGCTTAGTGGCCTCATATTATTACTCCTTTCCCCTCCCAATTCAACCCCTATTCTCCTCCAAGTTACTATTTTGGCCTCTTTATAATACAGTAGTATCAAGTTTTTAGTAAAAAGTGTGCTGACAGATGTTTAGTAACCACTAACTCTTTTTCAGATTCCTAACAAATAGATGCATCAAATCTGTTCCTTGACTCATTCTTAGTTGCTGTCTTTTTCTTTACTCACTTAATTAGCAATAATACTAAGGAGCAGTAGGTTTCTCATGTCAAAGCCTTTTTGTTGATGTTGTTGTTGCGCATAGTAAACATGTATTGAGGAGCAGTGACGCGTTAAGCAACCCACCCATTCAACTGACTGGGTGGGTGGCTGCTGTTGTCGCTACTTTTTTGTTGGAGCTTAAAAAAAACAGTGCAGAAAGCAAGCTGAGTATATACTCAGAAGAAAAAAAAACTAATGGATAGCAGGCCAAAGAAAGCGGTGGAAAATAATAATGGCTGACACATTTGCATCTAATAAAGTGTACCTTGAATGCATTATGTTAAAATGAGGCACATTTGGGTCACTCAAGAACAATTCCTTTTTTGCCGTAAGTAAGTGCAAAAACAATATATTAATAAGCCAGATAATAGGCGACACTATTTCCTCAACATAAAAGCTATTCTTGCATGATATTGGTGGCTTTGTAAGAAGCCGAGAAAAATGTCTCCAAATACAACTCCACTCAAAGGTGTAAGAGAATCTTTCCCCTGCTTTCACCCTCAGCTGAATACAACAAAAAATATGCTCTGCTCCAACATAATCCCCCTCTTCAAAAGCGTGAGACCAAGGTAAACAACCTTATTAAAAACATTTTCTGAGCCCAGATACTTCACTCAGTCATACAACTAAGCCTTAGGCTTGGGTTAGGCCAGCCTAGGTTAGCCAAACTGGGTGTATATCCTCTTGCAGCCATAATCCCTTTAAAAATGTTGGTTTACCTAGGTCGCCTAAGGTAAAATTGTGTAGCAATAAAAAATTCAAAATAAAAAACTGATTACCCTGTGTTAGAAGGTACAAATTTGAACGACTCATGTCTTTTTTAGTCTGGGAAAAAATACGGCAGTGTTTGGTGTTGTTTTAAAGCCTGTTTTCTCTACTTTCATTTCGTATACAACTGTTATTAACATTCACTCAAAATGGCCACCATCCGCCTCAATACATTCACGGAGTCGAACTGCAAACTGGTGAATACTGAAACCTATTGGACAGAGCGCGATGGTGACTGGACTCCAGACTCACCTGACTGGTTTTTCAGTGCTGAATTACTTGGCGCAACCTTCTTTTGAGAAGAAAGCATGCTTCAAGTTAGAATTCTAGGCCGATAATCTACAAGTAGATTTTTTAAAAGATTCTTTCTCTCATCGCTTCTTTCGACTATTTTTATCAAGTTATTGATCCTCTCAACACTTTTCGCTCACTTCTATTTCCTGGATGACGTCTAAGCCAGTTAAAAGCACCAACTTTTCTTCTCTTTTATTTGTGCAAGCCAATTTGACTAAATATACAATTATATCTGGCTTCTGTCTGAAAACAAACAAAGTGGATAGTGAACACTTCCGGCTGACGTAACCCATGGTTCCTAATATAGCTCCTCACACCAACCAGTAATTTTCAATCATTTTTTACGAATACCCCAAAAAATATAATTTTTGTATAATTAAATCTAAATGACAACCTAAAAATAAATGCTATTTTTTTCCTCTAATTCTTGCAAGATATTCTATAATTCTGGCATTGTTGTATTTTCAAAACTCTTAACATATCTTTTAAGATTGTGATACTATCTTATATCCCTATCATTCAGCTTTTCAACGAGGTATAACTTGCTAAACCATATTTTTATTAAGTGGTGCAAAAGAAAAAAAAGTTATAAATTGATCGTAGAAAATAGTCCATCATAGTTAGATCGGAAGAGTTGGGCGGCCAGTCACCCACCTGATCGGTCCAATGCGGGTCCATCTTGATGGAGTCAAGGAAATTCTCCTCGATCCAATTCAGAGTGTCGTAGGCTCACCGAATCCAGGAAGTCCCATTTTATCGACTCCTATGCCATTAAACAAACGCGTAAGCGTTGCCCTAGGCTAAGACCGAACGCTCCGCGTTTGGTCTTAGCGGGTCCAGCCACATCTCCACATCTGACCTTTCGCCATGAACCCTGGGGCCCTATTTTTAGTAAAAAAATTGCGTAAAAAGTTTTAAAAACTAAAACAATGCCATGATTAGATGAGATAAAAGCTAATGATCTCTAAAAACATTTTCAAAATTAGCTTAAATATTTGTGTCGAATCGGAAGAGAGCTTTGGACAAATTGCCTAGATTCAACCACATTTTTTTTTACTCTCAAATGCATTAGGTTAAATTGAATTATTATTGTTTTTTTTTGTTGTTGACTCAAACTATGTGCAGGAGGGAACATTGCTTTAGCAAAATTAAGCTTTAGAACATCCCCAAATTTTCAATTTGGAAGATGAGGACAGGGGAAAGAAGGAAGAGAAATGTAATTTTAGTTGCCTAAGCTCTCTGGCTTTTGCTTTATAGTTGCAGCCAACAAAGGAAATTGGAGTGCTCTGGGTGTATTTGCTACACTTTCTTCAATTTTATTGATGTCCAAATGCAGGTTTTTGAAAAAGAGAGGCTACTTACCTTTCACAACTTGCACTATCAAGTAATTACTTCTTGCGACGAAAGGTTGAGCGGAAAATAATTAAACCAATTGGCTTAAAGATGTAAAAAAGGCTTTTCCCTATTAAAGAAGAAAGAACCCTATTCCCTGGTGTTTGGGAACTCGACAATTTGCATATGCCTTGAGGCACCTAGGTAAACAACATTATAAATGGTATTTTCAGATCCCAGCTGCTATACTTAGACATACAACTAAAAATTAGGCTTAAAGTAGGCTATCCTAGGTTAGCCATGATTCACTCCACCTAAGTGAAACAGGGTATACGCTGAGTCTCGGCAAACCTAAGCTGAGCCTAAGGCTTAGTTACAGGCCTCGGTGTAATATCTGGAGTCTTGACCTAGGTTCCCCACGGCAAAAATCTTTAGAAGGCTCTAAAACAACAAAGGTATCATGGCAAAAAAGGGAACCAATTCTTTAATAGGGCCAAAGGCCTAGTAGAGGACAAGATTTTTCATTGTTCATTGCGTAAAGAAACCGTCAGCCAAGAATATCATAAGAAGCTTGTAAAAACACAGAAAAAAATGTAGTCTAGAAAAAAGGTGACATGTTTCAGTCATTCAATATTTATTGCGTCCATGTGTCGCTTCGGCCACAGGTCAATTGCTTATTCAAATACCAATCATGTTTATTGAAAACTATAACTTTAGAAGGACTCCAGACTAGATTTCCCCAAATTGGAAACATCTAAAGTCCAGGCTCTGAGGCCTCAGAATAAAAATGTGCTCTCAAAAATGGATACTTTTATTGAAAAAACATCAAAAAGTTTGGAAAATGCCATGCCCGACTGTCCTATGTCCTACTGATCAGGAATATGGACCATGACACCCCGTGTACTGTATTTTCGATTCTCTTATTTAGGCATCAAATAACTTTTGAGTTATAAGTCTTTACTCCATAAATTGGAAAACAACTAACATTTGAGCATTCTTTGCTCCAGGTGTTTCCACATCCAGCTCCTCAGTCGATCCAGCAGCCACCTGGCTGACCTGCCGGATGATCAGTCTGGCTCTGTTGAATTGTCTTTTACTCCACTCCCCAACAACTTCTTTGGCTATTGCCTGGCTAGGAAGGTGAACTTTGGCGGCTGCATTGTTGAGGCTAGCTGAGATTTGAGGCAGCATAGTTCTGGTTTAAATTACTGCTAATATGATCGAAATATTTGGCAATACAAAAGCCTAAACAACAACGGAATTCAGCAAAAGCAAATAAATATCAACGCAGTTAGCTTACTATACAGTGAGATCCACTCATACCGCTCTTAGGAGGCCACTATATCGAGAGTTTTACTTGATTGTTGGCCAAAAATATATGCCATTTGGCAAACGCTGGCTCAACATATTCGACACAGTAGCAGATATGGCCTAGCTAGAAAGGAGAATTAACAAAAGAGCGGCTTAGAAGATATGAGAAGAGAGTAAATTTATTAAATAGACTTTTGGTGGTGGGTTATCTACTCCGGCTAGTCACATAATACGGGTTTAAAATGTGATGAAGGTGTCTTTACCTTTCCCATCCGATTCGAGACTAACTTTATTGGCTTCATTATAAAAAAGCCCATACTACTAAAGCTTTGGGCAGAACAGGGAAACTCTCATTAGTGGGTTACTGGCAACAAGTCGAAATTTCCGACTCCACTAAATAAAAATATCCAATTAGTCGACTAGTCGTTTGACAACCATTTTTGTGTGGGTGCTGGGGAGACTTGGTGCTGACACACAACAAACCCCACATAAATCACTCGAGAACAGGTAAAGATAACAGGCATGACATAATCACTCTTGTAAACACGTCTATCAAGGATTTATCAAGTCAAATTTTGTGCTGCCTATGGTCGGAATAGCTCTTAACAACAACAACACCTTGCTCACATCTTATGGAATATCTGCCAATGCGAGAGAAAAATAGATAGGGATTGTTTTGACATTGCAATTTTTTGCAGTCTAAGCGAGAGGAAAAAAATCGTATAAGGCTCTTGGTAAGCAAATACTAGGATAGTAACTAATCCTAGTGGTTATGTTAGCAAAAAATGATTTCAGTAGCTAGAAAAGCTTTTTCCAGTTGGAAGTTACGCAACGACTAGAGTAAAGAAACTTATGCAAAAACATTCCAAACTCCACTATTTTGATGTTCGTAACCTCAAAGAACTCCTTTCAACTCTTTATTACTGACTGAAAAGTCACGTGGTCGTATTTATGTTGGCTAAATGTTGTCTCTAAGCTTAAATTTGTTTCTAGAGGAGGAAAAATGCATAAAAATGCGCAGCCAATTTAAACCTAGTGCACTCTGAGAAATTAAGTAGAAGAATTTTATGAGTTTCCTTTGAGACAACTGAAATGATGAAAGTGGCTGGTAAGGGAAATTCAATTATTTTTTCAACCAAATCAAAGAGTTGCCATGCAGATTACTGTTTAAACAAGCATACTGACTCTACTGCATTATACACCCCCTTCGCCTCCTAATTTTGCACTTTTAGCATGTTTTTCTTACTGGAGTATGACAAAAAGTGCCTCGAGATGCATTGTCTGTCCAAGAGTATTGCTTGGATTCATCTCGCAGGTAAGTCTGTGCGCGCATCTCTAACTCTCGAACCCCTTCGCCCCTTGGGCTTCTTACGGCGAATCTGTGGCTTAGAGTTGAGATGCGCACACAAGCGGGCTTGGTTTATAACCGTATGGGGCAGGCCGGGGGGAGGGTTATAATACAGTAGTAGCAGCATATGGTTATAAACAACCAAATATTCGGATAGTTTGAATTTTAGTCTTAAAGTAAGTGAGAACCAGTGTTTTCATTTCTGACACTGGCAATAGTGTCAATAGATTGATAGAGCAACTTTTTGGCGAGGGGTTCTAATACAGTAGTACCCAGGTTTACTTGGCTAGACCAGAGGCAAATTATTGATTTCTTTTCAAAACACAAAAAACTCAAACAATAGTTTTTAGACTCTAAAATGGTTTAAAAATTAACAAAAATCAAGAGAGCTAAAGCAAACAGTGCTCTCCTAAATAATTCTCTTAATTGCAACAAATGAAGGGTAAAAAGCCAAAACAAGTCATCTAACAAGTGGGGACTGCCAACAGCAACGCAGCAGCCCTCTCATTTTTAACCATAGAAAAAATCAAAGAAGCAGAAGAAAAGGCAAGAAGGGCGAGCCTAAAACTCTTGCTGGCCGAAAATTAGGCGGAACTTGAAACAATCTTCTCGGCTGACTAACTTCTACTTTTGCCTTCTCTTTGTCAAAAAAAATTGGCAGTTAAAAAACAAGGATATAAGACGGACAATGGGGCATTGTTAAGTGGGGTTAGCAGCAGCGACATAGATTGAGCCGCAAAATACCCCTCTTTGATATTGGAAGAGCAGTATGTGAACATATATTGTATTATGCATTTCCCTGGAGCAAACAGGCGGCTGTTGCTCTTGCAATAAGACTACTCCTCGTAGTACTCTGCTATACACATAAAGGACCACTTTGTAAGGAGGGCCCACTCAGGTAAAGAGAAGATCTTGAACATAGTTTCCCTTACAGGGCTCTACCGCATAAAGAAACTCTGGTATGCATGCTATTTTCATACATCCACAGCTTCTTCTCAAGCGATGTTCGTGTGCGCATCTCTAACTCTCAAGCCCCCTTACGGGCACAGACTTACCTGTGAGATGAATCCGAGCAATACTTTTGATCAGAGAATGTATCTAGAGACACTTTTTGCCCTGGTTCAGTAAACCGGTGTATGGTCTTTCAAATTTATTCGCCTCATATTGCCCCCTTACCCTCTCAATTCAGCCCTTATTCCCCTTCCTCGATGTTACTATTTTCTAAGGCTTAGACTTAGGGTAGGCCAGCGTAGGCTAGCCGTGAACCACTAAATTTAGGTGAAACAGATTATATATTATACTCCCATTCACCTGCGCTAGCTTACCTTCAGCCTAAGAGACAAAAATTTTCCATTCCCCAAAAACCTACTTTCTATGACGAAAAAGCGCCTTTCTTATCGTTTTCAGTGTATAACAATTGCTTAAGAATGGTTAAAATCTCTTTTTAAGATATCTGAAAAAAAAAAATTATATGGAGGAGGTGTTATACGTATATGCAAAAAACATAAAATATAATAAAAATTTATAATAATACTAACTTTGTAACGAATAACAAAAGGAAAAGATATTAGGTTGGAAAGAATAGGAGGAAAAATATGTTTGATGGCCTCAATTTTGGTGGCTTAACAGCCGCGGAGGACCAGCCATTTCTCATGTAAAAGGCTAATGATACTACTATTTCGAGAGTGCTGAAGGATAAACAAATCTGCGGGTACACAGCTTTGTTTCTTTTTTTTTCTTCTTTGTTAGAGTAAATGATGGAATTGCTGATTCATAATGCTCTGGATGCATGAAAATAGCATGCATATTCGGTAAGTCCCTGTAGGGGAAACTATGTTCAAAATATTCTCTTTTTCTACAGAGTGGCCCCTTAGCTGTCCCTCCCCCTCGCTTATACAGCCCTTAATCCCAATAAAATATGGTTGAGTAGCCCTTTTACAAAGTGGCTTTACACTTTTAAGGCAAAAAGAACAACAGGATTAATTTTTTTTGGAAGCCTTTATAGCTAAATGTGAGACTAAAGGCCAGTCTAATAGCACCTACCTTATGTACAGTGTGCGGAAGGGCCTGCAGCCTCACATTCCATTACAAAATTGAATTTGACGCCTGTTGCTCTTTTTACTAACTCCAACCCAGCCTAAGCCAAACTGATCCAAAATTTATGTTTTTTGCGTTGGGAAACCAAGGTAAAACCATCTTTAAAGGGACTAAAGGCAGCATTGGAAAGGGTAAACACATAAAGTGTTATTACCAGAACTAGGGCAAAAACGTGTTACAGCAGTTTTTTAAAAGCCTGCAAGCCTGTTGCGCTCTCTTCGTTTTAACCAAAGGCTGAAAATTAGAGCGAAAGAAAAGATTAGCAAGAGCTAGACGACGACAGAGAAGCTTCGGCCTCAAATTGTTTAAAAAATATGCGTCTTAACAACAAAGGCTGTCTTTGACACCAAGAAATGTAGTTTATAGCCTCTAACAAACGCTCCAATTATTTTTCAACCCTCCAAAAAGGAGTCCATTGCTCGTTAAAACTGTTATTGAAATTGTTGCTCTGAATGCAAATGTGAACATGGGCTAAGTGGATACATCTAACTACTTCCTGCTCAAGACGGCAAAGAGATTGGAGAAATATTCGATGATATTTTCTACAATGCACTCTTTTCTCACAAGTTTGTCTTTTTACTACTGCCTTTTGGTAAATTTTTAATGCCTTTTAGATAGCGCTGTTTGAAAAACCAGTCTGGTAAACGTGAATTAATGTATTACCTCTGTGTGATGCCAGAGAACTGAAAATTTTATTTTGGCCAAAATGTATCCTATGTGTATAATACAACATTTGTATGTACATTTTTTTCTCAAACCACCATGATTCATATGATTAATTAGAAGAATTGTTGTATGAATAAGGAGATGGAAAAGAAAATTAATGTGTCAAAATTGAGTGGAACAAATCGGGCAAAGAGGGCCACCATAAATAGAGTGACCACCGACCGTCGTGACGGGAGAGGGGCGAGAATTAATAGAGGTTATATGGTATATGCCCAAAAATATTTGTGGCTTTTATTAATGCCGTACACTAAGATATTTGGTAAAAGAAACTCTAAACGGAAAATTCAATTCGCTTGGCGACCCAACACATCAAGCAGACTGTTGAATGCAACAGATGAAAAAGTGCCACTTTGGAATAAGATACTCTCTAAAGGTAAAATAACTGAAGGGTGCTCAAACCATCTGAAGGTCTCTTGCATCATTTCGCTGCGAAAGTGTTGAAATTAATGCATATGCATAATATTTTTAAACAAATAAAATATTTAACACAGGAGTGCGAATCTAAAATGAAAAAGTAAGAGCAGACTCAGCTGATTTTTAGAAGCTATAAAAGAGGACAGCAGTTGCCGAACCCAAAGAATTATGGTGTGCTGGACGACAATAGGCGTGTGTTTTCTATTATATGTTTAAAGCAATTAATTATTTATGAACATAAATTTCTTGTCTCTTACATCCACATTATAGTGAGAGAAAAGCAAGGAATAATGGCATCTCCAAGTGGTGCAAGAAAAAAAGATGTAGAAAAAAAGGTAGAGCGTCAAGACAACCAACCAGCTTATTTCCAAACAAACTGGCAGTCTACTAGTCATAAAACCTTCTTTTTCTTATCGCAATCTCAGAAATTAAACAGGCAATTAAAAGATTTGCTGCAATTAACCATACAAAAGCATGTTTTCAAGTAAAGTTTGGTTTGGAGCGCTTTCTCTGAGATTGCGTGATTGAGCCCATACATTTTGGAAAATTAGTGTTGAGAATTGGATTTTGTGAAGATTTTTTTTATATTTATATTTTGTTTACCAATAGTAAGGAAGTAAAACCTACTTCTTGTTGGACCACTCATTGAAGTTGACGGCTTTTTGCACTTGTGACAATCTCCTTCTAGTAGATCTCCGCCGCATTCGGTTGTGTGAACTGTGTGGAGAGCTGCAAGGATCAGCGATTTCCAACAAAGAGCTAGGTACAGCGTTTGTACTAGTTTCTGATGATTGCTTTTCATTGCTTCTTTTTGTTATTGTTGATCGTGCTAAAACAAAAAAAATCAGCAAAATGTGTTTGATACTATGTTTGGTTTAGTTATATAGGCTATATAAACATGCTTATTAGGAAATTAGATGTGTGGCCGAATGGTCTAGTGGTATGATTCTCCGTTCGGGTCGGAGAGGTCCCGTGTTCGATCCACGGTTCGGCCCAATTCCAACTTTTTCTTGCGGAAGTGGTTAGTTTAAAACAAATTTTCAATTTTTTCTTAACAAAATTTTTGCAAAAATCATATTTTTGTACATTTTTTTTCTGAGGACCCTTACAAGGTAGAGGAATTTGAAAACACAATTTCGAAAAGTCGTCATGTTAGTTGACTTCCGGACCGAAAGTTCCGGTTAATGAGTAGTTATAGTTAACCGATTTCTACTCAATGTTTTTCAAATCATCTTGATAAGCTTCTGGTACCATTCAATACGGGACCCATTTCTAATACCCCATTTCGACATCACCCAAGTCGAAAAAAGGCACAATGCAGTTCAACCGTTCGGAAGCCACCTTCTAAGTAGTTTCAACAGCCCTACTTTAAACAAATAATTCTAAACCAACCTTCGGCTGAGGAGAGCTCTATACAAGAGCCTACAGAAACTGCCCTGTTCTGGCGGTTCGGCTGTGGAGTTGTCAAAATCATGGTATACAATGTTGTCTTCCTGCAGCACAATTCTTACACTTGTTGTAGCAGTAGACTAGAATACTGTGCAAAATATATACGTTTCACCTTAAATATTGGTTTATAGTGGTTTTTGGAAACATCGAAATGAGAAAAAGCACAAAGAAAGGAACAGAAAAGCGGGGAAAAGAGGTCTAAGCTCTAGGCAATTGCTTGAATACTAAATGAGGTTGAAAGGAGCACCTGTAGGCCATTTTTCCTCTATTTTCTTCACTTGAAGACTGCTGGCGGGGATGCACTCAAAATATGCAGATCAATTTTTTTTTTGGAGGGGGGTCTTATAATCCAGTAGATTAAAAAGATGAAAGGGACATACAAATTTAGCCAAAAAATATTGTTAAAAAGAGAAAAAAAAAACACGAAAAGGTAGAAGAAGACACATGACAAGTGAAAAAAATGTGCCAGAACTGTCCTATTCAGGTGCCCCCTACTACAAATACTGGCTTATGGTGTGTAAATAACAGAGATTACAGCAAACAAATTGATTTTCTGCCATCTTTTTTAAGCAGAGGAAATTAAATATTTTTATTTTTGAAGCCATTTCACTGGAGCTTTAGGCTTATTGCTTCCTCTTTCCACACCTTACTTTTTTGGTGCTAGCACACATTATTGGTTTTATTAAAACATTTTGGTCTAATTCGGCAAGAGACTATTTTTAACTCGATTTTTTGTGCTAATTATATAATGCAAAAGAAAAAAATTTCTCTAACCCTTGCGGTCCCTTCTCAAACCCAGCACTTTAAACTTGTTTAATTCTTATATACGCTCTGTATTTCACTTATGCCTTCTGACAAAGTTTTTTGGTAGCAATGTTTTTTGGATTAACTCTGGTGCAAGCATCGGAGTTGTGGCCCTGGTGCCGAGATTAGAGTCGGGTCGCTGGTGCCGGGATCGGAGTCGCGTCGCCGGTGCCGGGATGAAAGTCGGGTCGCTGGTGCAGGGATCAGAGTCGGGTCGCTGATGCCGGGATCAGAGTCGGGTCGCTGGTGCCGGGAGACGGCATTAGACGTTGCATCGGACGGTGAATGGTGAATATAGTATTAGGTTGATTGATACGAGGACTGCTTATTTGAAATAAAGCCCGGCAGCTCGTGGGCCCTCGAGCCCATGGGCTTACTTTAGTGGGGGTTTAGGGGGGGTTACCAGAATCAGGTTTTTTCTCAAATATGATATGACACAAAAAAAACATTTTCTCTAACCCTTGCGCTGTCTTCTCAAACCCAGCACTTTGAGCTAGTTTGTTTCTTATATATCCTCCATATTTTGCAGAGCTTCACTGTCATACTTATTGACAGCAATATTTTTGGTTCTCTCTGGTACCAATGCCAGAGGGGTAGGGCCGTTAGGACCGGGGGTTTCCCTTGGGGGTCAATCGGTGTTCACTAGGGGTTCCCTCGGGGTTCCCTGGTGGAACCCTCAGAGTTTCCTTGCGGGTCAGTAGGGCTCACACGCTCGTCGCCCACGGGATAGTGGCGGTCAACATATTTCTACTTTAGACGACTACATACAATTTTAACGAAAAAAAAACCCGAAAAACAAGCTAAAAGATCAGAAAGCTATTTTCCGGCCCTTCTAGTCATAGAAATCTCGTTTTCGGAAAGTCGAAAAGTAATGGTATTTTCAAGTATTACACTAAGGAAACTAAGCCATATAACTAGTGCCGGAGACCGAACCGGAATCCGTACGGATTCCGGTCATCAGAATGCCATTTTTTCTCAAATATGATATGATGCAAAGAAAAAATTTTCTCTAGCCCTTGCGGTCCTTCTCAAACCCAGCACTTTGTGCTAGTTCATTTCTTATATATCCTCCATATTTTACAGAGCTTCGCTGTCATACTTATTGACAGCATTATTTTTGGTTCCCTCTGGTACCAGTGCCAGAGGGGTAGGGCCGTTAGGCCGAGGGGTTTCCCTTGGGGATCTGTGAGGATCTTCGGGGATCCATTGGGGGGATCCCTGGGTATCCTTGGGGGGATCCCTGGGGATCCTTGGGGGGATCCCTGGGGATCCTTGGGGGGATCCCTGGGGATCCCTGGGGATCCTTGGGGGAATCCCTGGGGGGATCCCTGGGGATCCTTGGGGGAATCCCTGGGGGGATCCCTGGGGATCCTTGGGGGGATCCCTGGGGATCCTTGGGGGGATCCCTGGGGATCCTTGGGGATCCTTGGGGGGATCCCTGGGGATCCTTGGGGGGATCCCTGGGGATCCTTGGGGGGTTCCCTGGGGGGATCCCTGGGGGGATCCCTGGGGGGATCCCTGGGGATCCTTGGGGATCCCTGGGGATCCTTGGGGATCCTTGGGGGGATCCCTGGGGATCCTTGGGGGGATCCCTGGGGATCCTTGGGGGGATCCCTGGGGGGATCCCTGGGGATCCTTGGGGGGATCCCTGGAGATCCTTGGGGGGTTCCCTGAGAGAGTCACACGCTAGTCACAGACAACCTATTTAGACGGCTACATGCAATTTTAACGATAAAAGACTCTACTATAGTCGGATATATCCCGAGAGATCCTCCCAAGGATCTCCCCAAGGATCTCCCCAAGGATCCCCAGGGATCCCCAAGGATCCCCAGGGATCC